>JZLH01S0189785.1:2546-48450 GCA_001188425.1 Eucidaris tribuloides | reverse complement strand
GTAGTCTGAATTCCAGACTCTGCTTTTGCTAAGTAGAGGCCGGCCACGAAGCAGTAGGAGATTTATTTCACTGACGCATTCAGTACATCTGGCAGCCAGACTAATCCCACAGATTATGGGTGATGGTAGTCTAAGCTTCTAGACTGCTTTGTTTATAGAGACTTGACTAAATGCAGGTCTGGTAACTTAGACTATACCCCAATCTCGAATGCAGTCTAGAAACTTAGACTAGCTGCCAATTTGGAAACTCAAACTTGATGGTAGCAAAGAGCTTTGATTCACTCACAGTTAGCTTTGCTTTGATTGGGAAATTGGAATAGGGGGTAAACAAAAAGAACAGCCTACGGCAGTGTGTAGATTTTAAGCTACATACACTGTACATATCAGCTGATTCTGTATTCCAGCTTTAATAACACATTATTTATCCTTTCATTGTCAGTTTGCATCAATCAAAACATGCATTGAAAGCAATGAGTAGAGATATACTAATTCTCCTGATCCTCTCCTAATCCCCTCCCGACAGGTCCAGTAAGCCATTTACATCTCCCATGCATGAAAGAAAAGTGTCTATTTGGCAAATAAATGTGAATCCAATAAAAATCCTGAAGTGAACCAAAAAGTTTTTCTTTAAAAATGGCATATAAATACTTGAAAAACACTTATACTCACTTATTGACTGTACATGCACTTGTCAATTGCAACTCCGCCCCCCCCCCCCCCCAGGACCCGGGCGTTGTCGGAAAAATAACCGGGAGTTCTCAAAATTTGTGCCCCAGTACCCAAGACAATAGCCGGGATGTTAGTAACTTGTCAAATATATGCAAAATTGAGAGAGGAATAAGAAAATGCTATATGTGTATAGGGTATCGTACAGACTTTTAGTTTTACAAGTGTATGTATGGGGGAATGGGGGTGATTTGTTCATTTGTGATGTTATAATACATGACCAGGTTACAAGCAACAGTCAATACTTTATACAGTATATAGGCCTACTTTCATTAAAGTTACACATGTCATGTATACATTTGTTTCTTGCCAAATATGTGTAATTGGGAAAATGCCTCCTTTATGGTATCTTCTCATAAATTACGTACAGTCTTGTAAAAAAATGAGTAAAATAGCTTTGCACTACAGGTAGCTATAAAATATAAAAAATTTCTACTCCACAAATTTCTTTTCATAAAGTCAGTTTTAGCATCAATTGTAACTAATAGTCAGCAGTAATACGCTTTTGATGTCTGGTAGATTTTTATGAAGCTAAACTTTATAAACTCCATACAATGTACCAATATCATAAATCACCGTAACAATATAAAAGTAAATCCCCCAGCTTTTCGGGTCTGTAGGTTTGCTTTTGTTGGTTTGATGGTCAATGTCCATAAATTTCAGAACAGAATAAGCGGATATATCCATATATTCCAATGTACCTGTGTATACCATAGGATGATTGAATTGGATTGGTTTATTGCACAGAAACTAAACACAGGCAGCTTGAAAGCTGGAAATTTTTCAATTCCATGCACAACATTGTAAAATGTATGTGAAATCAGGAGATACTGTACAGTATGTATTCAATATAAATCAGTTGTAACAAAAGAAACAGAAACTTATGTTGCATAATCATGTGAGCTATGACTAATTAAGTGATATCAACCTGAAATATATCAATAAATGCAAACAAAACTAAAACAAAACATAAAATTCAGCATGTCAACTATTGAACTATCAAACAATTCTCATCTCATTCTCAGTTTTAATATTTAGGTACTGTACATCTAAATGTAGGCAAACAGTTATTAGCAAATCATACAGATGTACAATAGCCAAGGGGGCAAAAATGACAATCAATATATTACGAGATTTCCTTATTCCCATAAGACACAACTCTCCAAGCGTTCAAGAAGTAATATATATTCCATTTAATTGAGTTATATTTTGGGGGCAGTATTTTTTTCTTCAGGGTGAATGAAATTCATAGCAATTTGTGTCATATATCTAGTACCACCATCCCCCTCCCCTGGGGAGGGGTCAAGTCAGATCATCAGGTCAATCCGTAATATCAATATTACTCTAGGCATCAGACACTATGTCACCATCTGAAAAAAGAGAGAAGGAAAAATAGAGACAAGGCCAAAACAAATATTTTGAATATTATTACATATCTGCCTTGTTCACTTGTGCATGCATGTACAGTGTAGTATACTGTACAATGTAATACTAGATGTAAATTACAAGTAACCTATACTGCCGATGACTCAAGTAAAACATTCAATCAGTATGAGTTCATTTTGGAGAAATTATGAAATGAATCATAATATGGATTGATCATGAATAAGTTATGATTATGAATGAATATGAATTGTTTCATAACGAAGAAGTCCATGGTACATCATACTAGTGTTGCACGACTCCAGGATTTTTGTGAGTCGACTAGTCGCCTATCAAAAGTCGCGACTCCGACTATTTGCCGACTCTCTGATTCAGTTCTGTCGGCATAGAAACAGCCTATACAATGACTGTTCAGTATAGTAAGTTCATGTTGAAAATTATTTTTGAACTTATGTTGTTTCAAATGTGATTATGATCTTCTAAAAATTGACCTTTCTGTCATATTCTCACTCATTGTCATCGATGTTTGGACTGGTTTATATGGCATACATATGTGATTACATGGAGTCGATTCTTGCATTTCTAAAGTCGGAGTCGCGACTCCTCAACGACAGTCATGACTCCGACTTTTGGCGACTTAGTCGTGCAACACTACATCCTACTGTACTTCAGGGGATGGTCCTTGATAAATCTTTTATGATTTTTGTCTATCTCTTCCACAGGATTGTTGATATTATGATTTATAGTTCTGGTCATTGTTATTGTGTTTGATGTATTTTTAATTAAATCACCTAGTACGTAACAAAATCAAGTTTTGTAGTTCCATTCAGAATGCCATGGTATGTGGAAAAAAAACTAATACTAAAATCTATTTTTAAAAAAATACACACTGAGAGACTTAAGTTTTAGAGCATTGACAATAACCTTTTCAACCCATTATTATTGTTTTTTCATTTGCAGTGAAGAGAGGTTATGCAGGGTGTAAATATATGTCACAATATCATTGTAGGAAATTCAACAAAGAATGTTACTAGAGGGTTGAAATGTTTTAGAATAGCAAATTGAATTTCTCGTCAAGATGTACTTGAATATGGAATTGATGTCACAATTAACATTTGCAAAGTTCAAATTATATACCCAATCAACCTATAATTTATTTATGTTTCTCTATTATTTTTATTCTACAGACGTGCAATACTGAAAAACCAGGACCTGCGACCTGATACTCCCATCACACAACTCCTATCAAACGACTTCTGGGGCACCCCCATCCGACACAGTGGCTCTCACAAATCATACCGCCCTCTATGTGTGCTTTCGTTTCGGCTAAATTACGTTGTGGGAGAACTCAGCCCATTTGGCTTCCATCTAACGAACGTAGTCCTCCACGTAATCGCGACCGGATTATTCGTGATCGTTGCCCGAAATTTTTTAAAGAGGACGTTTGCCACAACATTTGCGGGATTGCTGTTTGCGTCGCATCCCATACACACGGAAGCCGTGGCAGGCGTGGTGGGACGGGCAGACGTCGGCGCGTGCATTTTCGCGCTTCTCTCGTTTTTGTGCTACATTCGTTTCTGCTCATTTGTTGATGCCACATCAAACAGGACATCACAAAATCAGTCGTGGAGGGGTGGAGTTGAGCAAATTATACGGAGAAAATATCTATTTTGGGCTCTCAGTGCTTTTTTGACATTCTGTGCAACGTTCACGAAAGAACAGGGGATCACAGTGGTGGCGATAAACATAGCGTATGAAATGTTTGTGATTTATGGCGTCCGCATACAGGACTTGCCTAAAATACTCTATAAGGTAAAGTATATAAACAAAGTTGCACTCGATACATTTATAATTTATTGTGTCCCCATACAAGACTTTACAAATATTCTATATTCAGCCAGTGAGTGAAAGTATCATTGTAGGGCTACTGGTCTGAATTCTTCTCAGAATGCAAGTTACAACAACAATATTCGACAAGTATGAGAGAGGTTAAAATGAGCAGTTCTGTAGCTCGCCCCCCCCCCCCATTGATCAACAAGTACAAGTTCTTAGAAATTTGGAGAGGTTACATATTCAATGCAAGTTTAAAATATGTGATTGCCCTGTGAAATCTTTATTTATTAAATAAAACTACCCAAAACCAGCAAATTAGGCGTTACATATTCCTAAATCAGACAAACACACTCTATTTAATAATGTTGTTCATAAGGACATACTTTATTTTGTGTTTTGTTGTTTTAAATGTTAGATTTTTTTTGAATTGCGAAATCAATACTAACGTAATGGCACAGAATAAAACAGTTACAATTAACAGATAAAAATGATTTACAGGTGTTTGAAATTCAACTATTTTGGCAGGAAACATCATTCCACATCAGGATTTGTCACGTGAGAAAAAAAAATGTAAAACCGCAGAAGTATTGGGGCTCTCTTCATTGCGACCCACCCATGCCACACATCCTCAATAGGACTCGAACGCAGGGCCTCAATAAACTGTGTCTGTAAAACATCCTGTGAGTCAGTATTAATTGTAGTTTGAACACTCTGGCAGGAAAATACTCCATTATGTAGGTTTGTCACCCTTGTGTGCCCAGCCTCCAGCCCACCACACCCACCCCCCAATATCCACCAGAAGCTGTATAATCTACTAAACATTTCCCCATTACATAACATAAATTGTGTGTCTTTATTTCGAGTTTATTCAATAATCAGCACTGAATTGTTCCTGAAATGCAAACAGAAAAATAGTCTTGTTAGGGAATTAAACTAACGAATGCCAGATTGTGATAAATATAATCAGACGGAACGCATTTTATGGAACAATCAGAAACTGTATTAACTTAATGTTTGCAAATGGAGTAAGACGTGGTCGAAAAGAAATTGACGCACAATGCCGCAGATAGAGGCGTTCATATGAATGCTATCAACAGCCTTGATACGTTTTATTGTTAGGAGACCACAAACGGATGGACTGCAATGAAAGTTTCAAAGTCGTCCGCGGCCTCAATTGATGGATGTATTGTTGGTTTTGGTATTTTGCTGCATTAATGAGGTGTCATAATGTCCTTGTTAGTTTCTATTTCAAATCTTGATGGATTATGTTTTTTTATCCTGCCTTTGGGAGAATTCAATTATTTGACCTGAGTTTAAACATACTAAGAACTGTGTTTTTGCAGACATTGTAAGCATAGGCATCAAGGAGTGTATATGAACTTTGTTCCCATCCTGCCCCAAGGGAAAGAGAGAAGATGAAGACCCCCCCCCAAAAAAATAAAAATATATATATATAATATATTATATATTATATATATATATAATATATAATAAAAATAAAATTAAAATAAAATAAATACAATAATAAATAATAAATTAAAAAAATAAGAATAAAAAATAACAATAAATAAAATAAATATATATTAATAATAATATAAATAATAATATATAATAATGATAAGATAAATAATAATAGTAATAATAATAATATTAATTAATGTAATCAATAATATATATTAATAATGATAATAAGTAATATAATAATAAATAACATAAAACATAGAAATAGAAAATAATAATTAAGCAATAATGTAAATAAAAAATAACAGATTAAGATTTAATAAGATATAATAAATAAAATAGAATGGGCAAGCAAAATATTTGCGCATTTATTAGCAGATTGCGCAGATATACATATTTTCAGATGTGTGTGTGTGCTTTGTTTGAATTATGATACATAACCTATGATGACTTCAAAATCAAGCCAATATCATGTTGGCTGTTGAAATTGAATGTAATATCACCTCCCTTAGACTCTTACTGAAATAAGTTCTCAGGTAATGGCTTTGCTTTATACATTTGGGATAAAATGCTTCATATTTTCTCTGTTTTTAGTGTGTACCGCTTTTGCTCATTCTTCCTTTGCAGCCCCTGAACATGTGTTACACCTGTTAAAGTCAGACTATTTGGAAATTAATGGGTTAACTGAGTGCACTTCTTTTCATTCCCCCAAATAAAGTATGTGAAGTCAATATTTCTAGAATTTAAGAACCACAGGATTCCCCTGTAGACATCCCCCACCCTCCTCTAATAGATCACTTATGTACCAGTTCAACTTTCAAATGAAATAACCTCCCTCCCTTCTATAAAGCGGCTAATTGCTGACAGCCGTTTACAAAGCATTATGGGAAAGGTCATTCAATGAGATGACCTTCGTGCTATCCACACCTCTGACCAATAATTGTCCCCCCTGACAATAGTGAGAGTGATTTGCCAAATTGATGAAGGCTTGAAGGCTTTATTTCCATTAGTGTCCCAGAGTGACATTAAAGTAAATCCTTTTATATGATTATTCTTCAGAGACATATTTTAGCATTCATTATGTGTACATGTAAGACCTGTTTCACACTGCAAACAATTACCCATGTGAATGGAAACTAGAATCATGGTTACATATCAAGTCGTGCTCCAGAGGTGTTTTCATTCACAATGTTCCCAAGTCATGTTATGTTTTTCTCCTGTTAATTTTTTGACCCCTTAAACACGATTTGGGAGGTGGAGGTTATAGCCGCGTTCAGACGCATGCTGTTTTGGTCGGAGTAAGGTCGGAGCAAGGGTCGGAGGAAGCCCAGTCGGAGTAAGGTCGGGGGAAATGTCGGAATAGTGCCCGTCTGGACAGAGGTCGGAGTAAGTTCCTCTGAGCTTCCTCCGACCAAGATACTCCTGGTTTTTTTCCAGGAGTATCTCGCTATCACGACTAGCCGGTCCGAGTAAATTGCCCGTGCGGACGCAAGTACGAGCTGCACTCGCAGTATCTATGACCTTATGTTTAATTTTCCGTAGGTAAGCTTAAAAGGTTTGTTTACTCTATCGCGCAGTTAATCGTAAGCACTTCCGGAAGTTACTCTGACCCTCCGCGATGATCCCCGCGAAGGCCGTAGTAAACTGGTTGGAGTTTCTCTCGTGATCCCATCGTGTGGACACTGGGTCGTGATAAGATAAAGATCTTTGGAATTTTCATTGCTGGGTAATAAAATTTTACTCCGACTAGGAACCCACGTCTGAACATGGCTTATGTGACCTTTCATCAATTTCGGCTGGAATGATGTGCACTCTACATGCTCTTGGGCATGTGACCAAGTGTGTTGCAGCCATGTAATCCATCTAGTGCACATTAGATTGATGGCATTCCCAGAAACATGGCCATGCCTCTTCACTAAAATTTCAAATTCTACTTGTGTTTGAAATCATGATTTTGGCCACAATGTAAAAAAGTCTGAGTGATTTATTAAAGGGAGAAAAGGGCAGGATACAATCCTGTCTTGTACAGTATAATGTTAATGTACATGTACATGTAGCTTGATGATAAAATGTAGAAGTACACGTATAAAGCTCTGCATACCATAACCCCAGTTCCAAGCGTAGCTATATTGACCAGATCTTTGTCATTGCTGGTAGGGGTCGGTCCTAACCACAAGCTTGTTGATAACTTTGTTCACATTGCCATTAACTTTGATGCTCCACAGGAGATAATAATTTACCGTCAAGCTATCCACAAGTTAACCACAAGAAATCTTTGTGGTTAAAAGACTTAAGTTACCTTGTAATGCATTTGTTAACATAAAGTTAACCTCAAAAGTTGTTCATCAAGAAATTAACATCAAGATTAATTCCTTTTTTTGGCTCCATTGTTTTCAAGATTAGCCAACCACAAGTAAACTTTAAGATAAGCATGTCTAGTGTGAACCTGCACATGTAACCACCTGTAGATTACTAAAAATATCAGTTTATTTTTCTAACTATTCATAACCACTCTTTGTATATACAGTGAGCATCAAGACACAATATACTGTATTGCTTCAATCCTGAATTCCTCTTTTATACCTGTGGCATGTTTTTCTAACTTTTTATTCTTTACACTACTGTAGGGGGTAAAGTCATTTATCTGATTTCATGCCATGTTTCATTTTTCATAAAATAGTCAGAGAAGGCATAACTAAACATTTGTTAAAAAGGGGGGGGGGCAAGGCAGTCCTAATATGAGTGGTGGCATTTTTGGTTTATGCAGCTTGTATATTTTGCTTGGTTATCATTGTATACATTTTTCGTCACACATGTATCATAAGTTTTCAGTTGACAACCCTTTGTGTATCCTCAGTAGCAAATTTATTGTTCAAAATAAATTTAAGGGGGAAGGGGTATCCCTACCCTGTTTCCTTCTTTCCTAGTCTGCGATGTCATTACCCCCAGACTTCAAGCACCGCCAGTCTCTGTTTGTTTTGCGGTGACATTATCGCAAACATTTGCGCAACCGCCCCTGGGTATAGAGCTTAAAACATCATCTTCCATAACGACATGTTAATGACCTCATAATTGCCCTAAAGCAAGAGCAAAAAAAAAAAATCAAGAAATATCAGAACTTGTAACTGAACAACTTCATTTTTTACGATGATAAATTGCATCGTCTTCCAACCTCCCTAGTTAGGGTTCGTATCCCACTTGTATTGCTCCCTCCGTAATGTGCCACCTTTGATTCAAAACAAGCATTCTGCCTAAAATACCCATTCTTTATTTCGTCAATGCGTCGCTCGCGATCCTTGAAATGCGGAGTTCATTTTGGTTTTCGTACCCGATTTTTGCCGTTAGCGAAAAGTGCAGGGAGCCCTTTGTGTTAGCTGCAAGTCTGATCTACTCATTCATCAAACCCGATTTGCTTTGCGAAGCATGACAAAATAATTATATTTTTAGGTATTTAGGCATTTCTGCATTAAGTAGGGATTGTATCAAAAACTGTTACAAGTTATTACAAGAGTGTTGTGAATGTTTGTAATGACAAATTATAGAGTGCTGATATCAAAAATTGGTGTAACTTTAAAGGCAACATTAAACAATTATTCCTCCAGTTTTCAAGATCTGAGCTACATGATCTTCCATACTACAGGTCTAAAAATGAAGCCCTGAAAAAAAAAATGTGGTTCAGAAAATACTTATTGTGCTTTTAAAAAGTGACAATCAGTGATAGCCCATTCCAGTTTGTCCCCAAAGACTGCTGTCTTATAGAATTTTTGTCTCTGGGACATAAACGATATTGACTGTATCTGTTCATACATGTATTTTACTAGTGACAGCAGAAATGTCTAAAATTTTGTGTTCTAGGGTATTTATTTGTCCATACAAACACTATCAACTTTAACAAGTTTTACAATGGGGATTCTTTAATGTTAAACAGAGTCTTCAACAGAATGCCTTGAGTATTTTGTGATTGACAAATTAGAAATACTGACAAGAAATGTCATTTCCCCAGAAACTGTAAAATCTCTAAATAATCCACTGGGAAATCAACAGTAAGGGATTAAGATATCAGTATCACAAACGTATTTGTCAGTGGCAGATCCAGGAATTTTCAAAAGAGGGGGTTATTAATTAGGAAGGTACAAGCATTTTGAGGTAAATATCGCCCTAAAACAATCATTATCGGCATGCCCATGCAAGCATTTAGAGCTGACAAGCAAAATTAAAAAGGGTCATTTTTTAGCCTCCTCCCCCTGGTTTTTAAGAGAGGGGTAACAATAAGGAACCTGGCTTATTTCCCCCCCCCCCAATCCACCACTCTCCCTCTGATGTGTTCCTCTCTAATTAAGTGCCTAGAGGTGTATGTTACTTTAGCTTCATGTGTGAGCAGTTATCGTGGGATATGGCAGTAATTATAGAAAGATATTCACACCTCTAGTCTAAACATTTGTGTTTTGTTTTCATCATTCACATGCCTGGTTGTGGCATGTTTATGTGGCAGGTGGTTTTGTTTAACCCTTGCATAAAGATCTGCAGTGGGGCAGTTGAGCGCCCCTCCTCCCCCCCCCCCCCCCCCACACACAGCTACACTCAAGATTCTGGTATCATACACCCCCCCCCAAAAAAAAAAAAAAAAAAAAAAAAAAAAAATCAAATCAAATCAAAATGAATAAAAAAAAAAAAAAAATAAATAAATAAAATAATAATAAATGAAATAATAAAATAAGATAATATGTGAATAAATAAGTAAATAAATAAATATAAGAAAATAAATAATAATAATAATATTAATAATAATAATGATAATAGATAGAAATAGAAATAAATTAAATGGATGAATGAATAAAAAAATAAATACATGACTAAATAAATAAAATATAAAGTAGCAACATATACATTTACATAGTTCATGAGTTTAATCAGGGGTCCAACAGGAGGGTAATATGACCCCCCCCCCCTAAAAAAAAAAAAAAAAAAAAAATCCAAAAAGATCCACATTTTTTCCAAAGACATTTTTTCAAGGGCCTTTTCACAAAAAGCATTGAACAGGTACATGTAGATTTTAATCAGATCTTGCTGTTATTTCATTATAAAATGGTCTCAAAAATTATGATCACAACCCATCCAGATAAAACCCTGCATATTTCATTGTGCAAAGGTCCAAATACTTATGATCACAACCCATCCAGATAAAACCCAGGATATTTCATCCCGCAAAGGTTCACAATATTATGATCATAACCCACCCAGAAAAAATCCTGGATACACCCTTGTAGTTGTGATCATCTTGTCTTGTGTAGAAAGGGATCATCTTTATCTAGGTCAAGGCAAGATTGATCAGATAATTGATAAATCTTTGTAACTTTGCATGTCAATGAACAAAAGATATACATTTCAGATCTGTAAAAATCTATCCTTCTTGTATCAATTTTTCTTTTCACCGAAAGCGGCTCATAAACAATGAAAAGATGAGTGGTTTAGTGGCCCAATGATCTAAATATCATACTTTTGATCTAATTCCAAGCCCAGCCTACTCACCGTGAATTTCTATTATTGTTGTACTGCCCACAATTAAATAGATTGTTCAGGGAAAGGAGATGAAAAGACAATGTCAGGCAAAAGGTAGGCCAGATTTTGAGGAAAGAGAAAAGGGGAAAAAATAACAGTTAAAAATCAATTGTATTGCATTGAAAAAAAGAAATTCTGCAACAAGATTTTATGTACATGTGTAGACCTAAAAACATACACATAAAAACTACATACATGTACATGCCATTTATTGCCTTTCAAATAGCTGATCCATCCATAACAGTTATTTCTTAGTATTTATCTGTCTTAGCCATTATTTCTTAGCATTTAAGTGTTGTTCTTGTGTGTGCAGACATGTGTACTGTATACACACAAAAAAAAACTTAGGCTTTTTCAACGTATAAACCTCTACACACTTTGTTCGTTCATAATGTACTTGCAGTGGTGTGCCAGGATTGGATTCAGGTGCATCAATGAATTTTTAATCCTTTTAATTTCACTAATCCATCTAATCCTCATGGTTGGGGATTATCTGTAATTGTGTCAAATGTAACAGAGAAGTTTGCAGTCCCCAAGTTTTGACCATTGTGAACTAATACAATTATTTTCTACGATGAAACGATTGCCAAAATAACACTTTGGTACTTACATGTAAGCATTACTATGCATGCCACTTTAAGGGGTTTATAGGGACCGAAAAGTCACATATCGTGATGTTTTGGAGGTGGCCCAGCTTGGATATTATTCGGGAATGCCTGTATACTTTCGTAAAACGAGCGCGCACAAATTGTGTGCAATTCCCAATGCAGCACGCATAGGCAAACTGAGCCCAACTGACAATGGCCCTACCCTCAACGGCAATTTGTTCGCAGTTCCACGGTTGTTGTTACTCACCACTGAACTCTACACTACATAGTATAGAGTTCAGCGTTATGCATGGCCTTGCAATTGGGGCAAGCGGATGGTATTGAGCGGCGCATCCCTTTAAAGGTAAATGACATGATTGGGGGTAGTCTTCAACTTGGGCTGAAACTACTCTAGAATCAAGTAAACTATGCAAGCATTCCACTGTGAAAATCTTGTAGTCAAATGTTGACTCATTCTAAAATAAACAATGTCAATATCACTTGTAGCAGGGAAACCTGCTGTGTGGTTCTCTATGGGGCTTATTTTTATCGTTCTCGGAAAAAATTAAAATACTCCTATGTTTATGCTTGAATCTCCTTAAGTAAACAAATTACAGACAAATCCTCCCAGGTGGGAGATCCACTCCTGCTAGTGTATAGTCGGTATATATTTCAACTCATTTGTTTCTTATGGCATTTTCAAGTGTTCCCAATCATGTCACTAACCTTTAAACAGTTAAAAGGCCAAGGAGTGACTACACTTTCTGCATCCAACATTTATACTGTTACATTTGACAGGCTAAATTGTTAATTGCTACAATGAAAGCAAAAGTAAAAAAAAATAAACAAATAAAATGAAAGTTCAAGGAAAACTAGTTTTGGATACTTAAGAAAAATTTCATGGAAAACATGTTTGAACTACAGTTCAGAAAAACTTAATTGCCAATCTCGGTGAATGAAATTGCGTGAGACTCCCATAGGCCAATGATATAACGGAAGGGTCCAAAGGCATGAGATCACACAGGAATGCAATGAAAAATCAAATAAAATATTGGCATGAGAAAGGGCCAAAATGCATGAGTCTCGCGCTCATTGCGTGAGAGTTGGCAGCCCTGCAGTTACAGTAGATGTTATGAATGGATTTACATGTATGTCTGTCTAACATTATGTAACCATGTCCATGGGCAGTTCACTGTTTTTGAATTTGATTGGTTTATTTAAAAAACACAAGAATTACCTTTAGAACATTGAAGGATATGGAATTAGGCCTTTAGACAATGGGGAAAAAAAATTGGCCTAACCTATGGTAAACATCTTTGTGAGAGCATCACAATCTAAAGTAGATATCAAAGGCCTGATAGATTGAAAACCTAATAGACTGAAGGTCTGATAGACTGAAGGCCTAATAGACTGAAGGTCTGATAGACTGAAGGCCTAATAGACTGAAGGTCTGATAGACTGAAGGCCCAATAGACTGAAGGTCTGATGGACCAAAGATGGCAGTCAAAGTTTGTACATTTACAAATCTGCCTGATGTTTTAATCGTGCAAATTGAATTTAAATGAAGGAAAAGAGGGAGAGCTACATAAGGCAGTCTAACTGCAATTAAATATATTTAACTGCTAATCAGATTCATGGTTTTTGTCTATCAGACATTGAGTCTAGATAGGGATTCCCCCTTTTTCCGGGTACTGTAAGTGTGAAACCAACCCAGATTGCCTTTTATACAGTGAGAACATGTACAAGATCATACACCATGAGCTATCAATGGGGCAATGTTCGAGTAATGTTGTAAGAAATAAAGGGGGGATTTGAATGCTTTCATAAATTCCTCGTACATGTACGTGTACTTAGTAAAGTGATGGGATTTGAGTACAGTCCTCTCCCTAAACAGTTTAAAATTAGTAACAAATTGTATTGTTGTGCGTGACAGTTCACACTATTCCACTGGTGTACGTGTATCAAGCCTGACTTGAAATGGCAGATTATTTGAACTTTGACCCTATGAATAGTCAATCAGATCTAATCTATTAGTGCAACAATTTAAGAAAATGTAACAATGTGAAAGCTGCTTTTATTTGAATTGTAGGCGTATATAAATTTGTAATGCAAATTGAGCATTTTCATTCATGCATATCCTCCAACACAGATATAATCTACATGTAAATGTTATTTCAATTCAAAATGTGATTTTAGTGAACAGACAAATGGATTTGGTAGGTAAATGTATAGATTGGAAGCTGTAGGCTACTTGAAGATGGTAATCTTAATTTGTACACTGCAACAATTTTTTTGCATAGATTTGATGTACCATAGCTCAAGAAAGATACTTCACATAAAACTAGAGCGCAAAAATTTGGGATTCATATCTTATACAGTGTTCCCAAAAAATAAAAATCAATATGCCATTAAATTTGTTTTAGTAGGTTTGATGTTGCTTTCTGATGTTTGGCATAAGTAATAGTTTGTGAACGATTGTACAATGGTACGCCAAATCCCTATACTTGGGCTTTGAGAACACAATTTTGAAACCTAACAAATGAATTTATCTAAAACTTCCATTAGGAGTTTCTTCTAACAACCAAAAATGCTGTACAGTTCATGCTAAAGTCTGGGCACAGTTAGTAAGGCAAGTTATGCAAATAATTATAGCCTAACAGGTGCGTGAGATCGTTCAACACTACATGTACCCAGCAAAAAAAACATAGTACGATACATTTAGAGAATGATTTATACTTCTCTCTACCCGTTTATGTGTGGCAGATTACATTGATGTGAATCTAATGTTTTAGGAATATGTAAGTCACATAGTTTTTTGGTTTCATTTCAAAACTGTTTGACCTGTATGTTGTCAACTGCAAAATGCTAATAGCAAAAAGTTTACATTGTGGAGCTTCAATTTGAAAAATTGTCAAACTTTGATATCTGAGCTACATAGTGCTTAAAGATTGGGTTAGGGATTTGCAAGTCCATTACTTCCCTTCATTATCAATACCAAACGGTAGTTTAGTACTTACAAATGGTGTGTTGAAAGTCTGAGATCCATACGTCATGAATTTGTTGTTTTTATGAGGAAAACTCAATAACGGAGTGTTAGAGAATTGTTTGTTCTTGTCTGTGAGATTTCAATTTTGGCTCAAATGCGAAGTGCGGTTATGTGCAGGCCGTAGCAAGACGAGCGAAGCGCGCCTGATATGCGGTCAATCGACTTCGCCGCGCGACCTTTGGCTAATCGGGTGATCGGACATCGATGTTTGACGGCAAGTGTGCACGTTTGACGTCGCGGATTTTTCAAAATGTGCATCCCTGAAGCAAATGGAAAAAGGCTGAGTTTAACGTCGGACCAGATTTATAACCAAAACTCAATATTTTACACCAATCTCTATGAAGGTGTTTAAGTTTATATAATCTTCCATGGATATATTTCAGCTGGAATTTGCATTCATATAGTATGTTTTTTGAACGTGCAATAATGAATAACTAATCTTTAAATGGCATAAAACATCCTAGAATACAAAAGTTTGGAAAATTGTGCTGCTACTAGCAAAATATATACTCCAGTGGAGTACACAGCAGTATAGATTTATAAGACAGTTTATGAGAGGAAATGGACAGGTGAACCCAGTCAATCTGAGCACTCATAGATTTTCACCTTTTTGAAGCACTATATAAGCCTATATAATCATTTTGAAATATAATTTTTTCCAGGGCTTCATGACCTTATCAAAGACACTTAGAGCATTGAGGATTATGTAGCTTACAGTTTTTGAAATTGTGGTCGTTGTTAAATTGTGTCTTTAAATTGAGAATCGCTGTGATTGCGTGATGATTTTTGAATGCCTTTGCTGGATTAGTTTTTCACACTTAGCTATTATCATTCAGTTGGAGGTGATCAAAATATATTAATCACCTCATTTACTGAATAACACTCTTTCAGTTCCCTAGACTGTTTGACAAATGTTTTCAGAGCTGTTTTGCAAGAATTGTATCCTATAGCCATGGGCAAAATGCGAAACAATATCAAAGTACAATAGTATTGTGAGTGATTCACAGATAATGTGAAATCACCAGACGTAAGACTGCAACAATGTACAAAATTAATGATTGTCTGTACAATGTGTATTTTTCATCTCAAAATAGAAGTAAATGAAAAAAGTTCCATCTATCACAAACTTCTGACATGTCTTACGTGCAAAAGTGCTACCGTGCTGGAATAGCTGCGATTAACCCTGTGACACGGTTGTTGCAGCACTTTACGAGTGTTACGACCTATTAGCGCAAAATGATCTCGGCGCTGACGGAATGATGACCATTCTTGGGCTGAATTTCTCCCAGGATTGGTCGTGAATCAGTTGGAATTTTGGGAATCAGTTGGAATTTTGTGCCATTGCCTATTTTTGTAACGTTTAATTGGTGTGCCAGATGGCATGCTGGAGACAGTTGAGATTTGTAATTTCGCGAGCTATTATCAAATTCCTCTTCCTAACCTCGAACTGACCGACTTTTGTGAAAGGATATTAATTTGTCATCATGGTTTTGTGCCATCTTGACCTCACTTATTCATACAAGCAATAAAAATGGAAAGGAAAGAAAATACAGCTTTGCATGATGCTAAATATTTTTGCTGTGTTAAAATTTACCATGCTGTGGATTTGTGGTGTGGCATTTATTGTATTAAAATTAAATACTATAATCCTTGCCCCTTCCCCTCTCTTCCCTTCCACTACTTCCCCCTCCCAGTTCTCCCTTTCTTCCCCTCTTCCTTCTCCATTCTTCCTTCTGTCCCTTCCCTTTCTCTTCTTCTTCTTCCCCTCCTTTCCCTTCCCCTTCTCTTTTCATGTGCTCTCCTATTCTGTCATCCTTTAAATATCTCCTCTCCTTCTGTGACCCCTCTCTTCTTATCTTTCACCTTTTCTCCCATCCCCTCTTCCCCCTTTTCTCCCATCCCCACTCCCCCCTTTCCTCTTTCCCCTCCCTTCCATCATTCCTATATTTTCACATATCCCTTCTTTCACCACCCTTTTCCTTTTCCCTTTCCTTCATCCCTTCCTCCCCTCCTCTCCTCTAACCTTCCTGCCTTCTTACCTTTTCACTAATTTACTCCTCATGCTACTCTCTTCCTCCTTTTCATCCTCCCCTATCCCCTTCTCCCCCTCCCCCGTCTTTCTTTCCCTCCCTTCATCACCAATGTAACTTGGATCAAATGAAAATGTAAACACGTGCATAAATTTGAATACATTATTACCAACAAGGTATCTAAAAAACAGATATATCCCTCATACAGCAATGATTGTAAAACTATGGTACACATTCCACAGGCTTTAACCCTATTTTAACTGGGCTATTTCAGACCAGGTTTTTACTGGGGGGGGGGGGGGTCAATTTGACCCCCCCTTCAGATCTTGGCCGCCGATCGCGCGATCGCCGCAAAAATTTGCATGCGCATAGAGCCGGATGTAAACTACACGACTGTATAGTAAAAATTTCAAAAAAAATTTTTTTCTATTTTTTAAGTAATTAATTATGCAAATAAGTGCATGAAATTATGTTTTCGCCCATAACTCATTTACAATAGCTAGTAGAATACTAATTTTTGGTGAAAATATTCATTGTGACATTTCTCACAATTATCTACAAAAATTTTTGCCGAATTGGAATTAATTTCTTATGTATTTCATTGTTTTTTGAATTTCTTATGTATTTCTTTGTTTTTTCGACCTTTTGTTTTCTATTATTTTTTCAATGAAATTTGTTGGGGACACTTTTGCAATCATGAACAGTATACAACTAATTCATTTCAACCAGTAAAAGCAAAAATAATCATACATTTATGATTTTTGGCTGAAAACACAATTTCCATTGATTTTGTACACAAAATCAACGTTGTGACGCGATTTTTGGGTTGACATGCATGTATAAAAAGTCGCGCAGCGTCGTAACGGTACGTCTGATTTTCGCGAAAACGGTCTCAAAAGATGCGCAAGACTTGAAAGTAAAAAGTCAGCGAGCGAAGCGATCAAAAAATTTTGCGCGGCGGCATGGTCGCGAAATTCGTTGAGGGGGGGTCAAATTGACCCCCCCCCCAGTTAATATAGGGTTAAAGGCAAGGTTCACCCTGACATCAAGTTGGTTTTAATCAAAGCAGAACAATGAGAGAAACGTATTAATGAAAGTTTGGTGAAAGTCCACCAAAGAATAACAGAGTTATGAGGTTTCAAAGTTCTTAATTTGTGACGTCACATGCGAGCAGCTCCTTATATGTCTTGTAATATAAATTCCATAAATTTCCATTTTTTAATGGTACATGATAATTGAATGGGTTTCTTTTCATAGAAGCAAGTATGAAATAATAATTCTGATAATGTATTGAATGCACAGATTAACTCATTTTGAAATTTCTGAGAAAACAGCACTTTTCTGGAATTTATATGACATGATTATGGGGAGCTGCTCGCATGTGTCGTCACAAATTTAAAAGTTTAAAATTCCATAACTCTGTTATTCTTTGGTGGATTTTCGCCAAACTTTCATTAATATGTTTCTCTCATTGTTCTGCTTTTATCAAAACCAAACTGATGTCAGGGTGAACCTTGCCTTTAAGTGCATTTGAAACATCTTTATTTGTGGAATTGGACAGCATCCAATAGGCCTATGCCTTAATGCCTGTAACTAGATATATTTAGAGCTTATTTGCTTGTCGCGGTTGTTTACAGTTGTTTACAGACAAGTAATTTCCCTTAGTCATGTCTAATTTGAAAAATGTAGCTTGGTTGCCAACTTCCCCCTTTTCCTTTTTCAGTGCAAACCTTCTCTAAATAGGGTATAATTCCAATCTCAGACATACATTTACAACTACATTTTTAAAATGAGGGAAACAGAGCCTTATAAGTTTGGACCTGCCATATAGATTTATCCTCCGATAGAGTTGCTCTCGAAAGATACTTTCTTGAATAGAAATTGCCGAGTCCAAGTTATACAGTACAGGCATGTACATGTACAGTATGTGGGTGATGCTGTATTGTGCATATCACATATAATCTAGACAAAGGAAAAAATAGAAAACAAGAAAACACTATGTTTCATGAAATAATATAAACATCATAGTCACATGAGGTGAGGTGCAAATTTGATGTTTCAAAGATTCAATGAATCTTAATCATTTTAGTAGCATTCTTGGAACATCTCATACAAGGTTTGTAGAGTTTTGCTGCATTGGTAGTAAGTAAGCTAAACAATCTTTATCTCATGACGTGTCGGAGGATCTGAACCTCTATGGACTTTGTGTGTATTATTTGGTGCAGATCTGCGACTTCGGCACGTTAAGAGTTAAGAAAGGTAGATATTTCATTATTATTTTTTTTTTTGCATCATAGTCATGACCACAGCTGCCAATATGGTATTTCCAAGATTTCAAAGTTTGATATTTATTGCCTGATTTGTTTAATGTATTTTCTCTTATTTGTTTAACTGTTCATGAATCTAATTCATTTGAAAAGTGTTATCATTGTTGCATTTTACTGTAAAATTGACTGTTACTAGAACACCCAAACTTTAATTCCAAACTTAATTCCAAGATTTCAAAATTTGATATTTATTACCTGATTTGTTTAATGTATTTTCTCTTATTTGTTTAACTGTTCATAAATCTAATTCATTTGAACGTGTCATCATTGTTGCATTTTACTATAAAATTTGACTGCTGCTAGAACACCCAAACCTGAAGGCCTAGAGCACCGTCTTATTAAATATGGCTGAAACATTAGGGTACTGCTATTAACGGATACACCTCATGCACTGATGTGTGGCAAGATATTCCAAATGGGCAATTGGGAGTTAATGTGCAGAATTCCTCTTGGGTATCACTTGGTTAGGATCTGCATCTGTTGTTATGGCAACAAGATAATCTCATATCACTCAGCTCAGTATCCCCTTCCTTCCTTGCAATGATATAATCTCTATTAGTGGTCTTTCAAAGTCTTAAATGTGGAATTATGGCAGTTTGTGTCTTACAATCAGTAGATTAATTGATTAGTCTAGCATCCAAACCTTGGATGAATTCTTTTACATAATTACAGATTGATGTTGACACCTGACCAACTGTATGTGTGTTTGCTCTTCCACCATTTACACTGTAATCAGAATTTTACTAATTGAGTTTAGTCTTTTGTACATGTACATGTAAACGAGTTCTTATTTTTTTCTCAATAATAATAATTTATGAAGGGCTGAGAGCCAGACTACAGCATTCCTACATGTAGTAGTCATGTCCAAGTTGTAGTTTTACAGACCCTTGTCAGTGGTGTGTAATCAGGGTCTGAATAATTTTTGCTTCAGACTACTATTTTCATTGGCCCTGCATTATGTAACTCCTCCAAGCACAAGCAAATGATAACCAAATTAGTCTTTGTATAAGTCAGTGTGGAATGTTGTCTAAGTATCAAAACAGGCCTACATGTAGAGTCTGTGCTTGCAGACTATCAAAGTTCTGCCGGTCACAGGCGGTGCCTGGGAATGAGTGAGTGGGCAGGGTCCCCCAGTGGATGGTGTCCACCAGACCCTGACAGGCATGCCTCATTACACATGTAATTGGGAGGTCAATTATCCATGCTATATCAGTGACACACTTTGAGGACACAAACTAACACTTCTGTCAGGTCTCATTAGACTGCCCTGGTAGGTCACCTGACCAATTAGGTGCCAGTCTAGCTTCCAGGACGAGATTTGTTTGGCTGATAGGATTTAGGGGTATATATTCATGCTTTGAAGCCAATGATCCCCAAATTCCAGAATAACATAATAATAACACTAGGATTTACCAATGGGGGTATGAGGGTTAATGATATTTTAAGTACTTGCAATTAGCACAAAAAAATGATTTTGGTCAGTTTTACAACTTTTGCTAGGAGGTGAGTTATGTAACGAGCCTACGTTTATATGGGATGACATTGCTTAGCCATATTCAAAAACACATTCCTTAATCAAATTGAGATTTTTTTTTTTTTTAATACTGTAATTAACGGACTGAATAAATAAATAAATCAAACTTTTTGAAGAAAAAAAATTGGGGGGGGGTGGTGAATTTACAGAATACTATCAACTTTCACCCACAAGAGGAGCAAGTTGTGTCATTTCCAATACTCAAATTGGCATATGTAAAGGCCACCGCACACTACTTGATTTTCCGTCGCACGACTGGCCGATTTGGATCTGAAATAAATCAGCGTGTACGAAATATAAGTTTTTTTTTATTTTGGATCCAAGTCGATCAGTCGTGCGACGGAAAATCGTGTAGTGTGCGGTGGCCTTAACTTACATGTAGACCCACATTAGGAAATGTTGGCACCTGTTCAAACAAAGATGTCCGTAAATGTACTGATTTATCTGACTTATGCCCAGATTGATCACATTACTACATTAATTTCACTTCACTCCAACCACAACCTATTACTGTCACATATGTGTAAACATGCCAAAATCATTTGAAATTTGGTTAGTATTTTTGCAAGAAGGGAAGCTAGGCCTCACAGCATGTTGAATTGTGTATAACTATTTTGCTGAAAGATTTCATTGTTTCAGTGACTATATATAATTTGACACAAATTACTTAATGTGAAACATATACAAAGTGTCATCAAAGATTTACATTGAGATTAAGAGCCACAAATAGCTACATGTAACAAGCCATTTGTACTCAGGATTTGGGAGATTTGTCATAAATATCCTGTGTGGTTAAAAGTACTAGTTCGTGAGAATCATGAAGATAAGTTTAGTTGTAGTTGTCAAAAATGATTTCATCTGAAAGGTGTGAAAAGGTACCACAGTATGTCAAACTGAAATGCTTGAAATTAACATATATTTGTACATGTATGTTATGTGTGGTACACATATTTGATACTAAATTATCCAATATTGCTCATCAAATATCATTGACCTAAATTACAAACTAGAGTCAAACATAATTTGCAGGGACACTTGTAACACAGAGATCCTTCAGTATTATAGTTTCCGTCCTGATTGTGTGGACTGGAAAATACATGGGTAAAAGTAGTCAAATATCTATTTTTGTAACATTGTGTAATACATTATGTAGCCTGTGACAGATTATAGTGCATAAATTTATCTGTGAATTTAATATGTATTGCTGTGTGTGTTGTGTCCAATTTGGCAGAATATTTTAACACATTATATTTTGCCCCAAATTTACAGATTGTACCTAATTTCTTATTCCAGTACAGGGTAGACAAAAAAAATCTAGATTCAGCTACATGCCCTTTATTCAAAATTTGACCCAACAACAGAATGAAAAGACCCATATACTACTTGTAGCTCTGGTGTGTTAGTTTAACCTACTAACTATAAATCTGTACACATCATCACGTCTATACAAGACTTGCGGACATTTACCCCGTATTTCCGCCCCTATTTAGGGGTGGGTAGCCCCCTTGTCAGAATCTGACACCCTTCTGGGTGTCAACGCTTCACCGCGGAAATCTGATTAGGTTTATCCGCCACCGATCTGTACAAGTGGTGTGAAGTAGGTGACAAAAGTATGTCAATGGAGAAAGGGGAAAAGTATTTGAGCTGACCAGATTTTTCAACTCTTAAAGGCATCTTTTAACAATGTTTCCACTTGAAAAAAAAAAATCTGAGCTACATGATCCTCCATGTTACTACTGTCTCTGATAAGGTCTTAAAATGAAGCCCTGAAAAAAAATGCAGTTCAAAATGATCATAAGGTGCTTTTAAAAAGTGAAAAATCTCTAAGTGTCCATTCTGGATTTCCCTATAGACTGCTGTGTTATTGAATTTTTGTCCCAATTCTTATGCTGATATTTATCTGGACATATTTTGCTAGTGACAGCCTACATGTATCTGTCGAAAGTTTTGTGTTCTATGGTGTTTGTTTGTCCATTCAAACACTATCTTTGAATGGGGCTTCCACAATGTTATATAGTGTGTTTAAATTCTGATGAAGTTTTATTTCAAAATCAGTTTTGATGGGATAAAACTATGAACCGTGAAACATCTCAAACTTCACCCTGTTGGCTATGGAAACCGGAAGTGATATGTGTTAACTCGATGGGAATTCCAGAATTTTAAAAGCAATGGGTTGAATTGTTTCCATTTTCATAAAGAAGGTTTTATTTTTAGCAATAATCATTTTGCCTGTTTAAAATTATTTGTTTTGTAAGGAAATATTTTGCCAGTGGGGATAGAGAAGGTGAAAAATCCTGAATGTTTACTCAAACTTTGTGTCAGCTAGGGCTGACCCTATTATTGTGGCCTTTTGCCGACAGCATGAAATCATACTTTCCAGAATCAAAGTGAAATTGTAACCAAGAACTTGTTTATGAAAATCTGCTCAGAAAATTCTTTGAAAAGGCTCTCGCACACTTGATAAACAAATTACAGTGCAAAAGGCAATTCATATAGGGCCCTACCCCTTTTTTCTTCAAAGTCAGCAAAAATAAAGAAAGGCTGTTTCATCACCCTTATTTTGTTTTCTTCAATTTCTTGCCCCCAGTGATGTTTAAAATCTTGGATAAAGAATTATGGCAGATGTAAAAACACACAGCAAAGTGGTTTGACCCCACCCTGCACTGTTGCTAGAGACTTTAAAAAGTGCGTATTTGTATTTTTTGGCCCCTGTCTGTAGACAGGCTATTTATCTAAGACAAAGCCTATTACCTCCTCATTTTACATAAACCCTGTCAAAATATGATATTCCGATCATCTTTTATATCGGTAGAATTTATGTCTACCCGTCAGTAATGCAGTGTGTGTGAGGTGGAGTACCGTAATGATTCTTTTGAAAAATGAGGGACTACACTGTATTTTACAATGACCTTATCATATACTAATATACAAAATAATGTAAACCACACATAATCCTTATTATATTGGTATGATAGAAAAGATTTTTCCAAAGAGCATTTTGTAAATCTTTATGGATTTTAGTGATTACATGTGTGCCAACTTCCAGGATGTGACCTTTCATGAACGCTTGTGAATAAAGATGCTTTATGAGCATAACCTGCTCAAGTTCACTAAGCGTTGAAAATGTTACAGGGTAATTACTTTATAACCAGGGTAAACAGTGCAAAATTCATTTTGTCTCCTCAATTATTGTAAGGGGCAACCATCCACTACTAGTGTTAGTGTACATGTAAAGTGGACAGACAGTCAGGACAAATAGCTATAGATAATCATATTAACACAATAATTTATAAATTGGATTCTAAATTTTGCCATAATTGTATTGAAAATATAATTTATCCACATCTCTTCCCAATTTGTCTCAGAAAAAGGGAGTACGTACTGTACATGTCAAGTTCCAATTTGTTACAATAGTGACACATGTTTCAGTGTTTATTAGCATATTTCATCATGTATAAATGATTCTTTTAACACCATTTGGCCTAAAAAAAAGTGATCCTGTCTAGAAAATGTTCAGTGTTGAAAAGGTATGGATGAACAACAACACAAATAGGCCTTAAAAAGTGCTATAAATAACCGTTTCAGTGTTAAATAACTTAAGCTAGTGCATTTTTCAAATGTTGTCACTAAAATAGTGCTGGTGTTATGGTAAAATGGTTCTAAATGCTACTAAAAACTTTTCAGTCATACAGTGGCTGACAGAAACACAAAAATAGGAATCCCCTCTAGATTTCCACCACCCTTCTCTCGTTTCTCCTCCTGCCTCCTTCACCCTAGATCTCCTGAGATCTCTTTTCCTTAATCAAAGTCACAATCAATCGCTCATCAAAGGTCAAGTGTTTGACCCGAGACTGAGACAAGCTATCAAGAGGTTAAGCCGTCCGCCGGAAGATCGGTTGTTGTTTTATGGGAGAGAGCAAACATCCTCTACGCACATCCCATATATTCCCTGTGACCCGTAGCACTGATTAATGTGTCACGCATATGAAGGAAAGTGATATCTATTTATGTTTTTTGTCTTTGATTCGTTCATAATTATGAGGTGTGGCTTTGTATGGTTTCATACATTCAGCAGAGTGAATACACCAAGAACAAGTTTCACTTTTTATACAGTGTTTGTATCAAAATTTCATTAATTTATCTAACATTTTCAAATCAAATTATTTTCTTTTCTATATTATTTATTCAATTCTTCATTTACTCATTTATTTGCTCACTTAGTGATTTGCTTTAATGTGTACATATACATTGATTAATTGGTTGGTTGATTGATTGATTGAGTGATTGAGTGATTGAGTGATTGATTGATTGATTGATTGACTTGCTGGTTTATTTAATATTTCATTAATTTATTCCTTTGCCAACATGTGATTATTCTGTAATAAAGTCACAGAAATTTTTTGAATCCTCTTCCATGCACTAAAAGGTGTTAAAGATAGTGTCAGGGATTTGTAAGTCCATAGCTTCCCTTCATTAAGTTCATTATCAATACCAAACGGTAGTTTAGTACTTACAAATGGTGTGTTGAAAGTTTGAGAGCCATACGTCATGAATTTGTTGTTTTATAAGAAAAACTAATAACGACATGTTACCAGAATGTTGTTCTTTCCGTGAGTTTAAATTTTGCTCAAATTGCGAATCGCGGTTATATGTGTACGTTCGCACGACCAGCGGAGCACACTAATGATTGGTTAAATGGCTAAACTCTTCGGCTAACAGCTGATCGGACAAATTTTGGAACGGCTCGTGCACGTTGACGTCACAGATTTTTTTAAAAGACTTCCCAGTCATTTGGAAAAGGATGAAGTTTAACCGTCCAGATTTTCACCAAAACTCAACATTTTACCCCAAGTCTCTATGATCCGATTTACACCAAGCTTTTAGGCCGGCCTCGGGCCGGCCTGAGGCCGGTCTAAAGCTTGGTGTAAATGCAAAGGAGGCCCGAGGCCCTCCCCGATTTGGGACCACCTCTGGAGGTAGTCTCGGGCTGGCCTATATTTGGTGTAAATGGAAAGGAGGCCTCGGGCCCCCAATTTACCACGCGATGCGGCGCTGTTACGTTATACACAATGTCCAGACAATGCCCGGACCGTACTTCCGGTGTGTGTAGCGTGCAGGTAAACTGTGAATCAAACCAATCAAACCAACCATCGTAAATTTGAAAAAAGGACATCAAAATACATGAACTATTATATCCGTTATGAGTATCCATTTTTTGTCTTTATACAGTTGTGCCAAATGCATTATGTTGTATCGACATCAACACTACACGTAATGAAAAATATTGCTGTTTATTAGTTACTTTACAATCTCATTCCAGCATTTTTTTTAATCGACTCTCTTACGAGAGATAATCGCGCACAAAAGAAATGCTGATTTCTTATAGGGAGACACAATAGAAAGGGGGCCTCGGCCCGGCCTAATATTTGGTGTAAATGCACAAAATTGTGGGCCTCGGGCCTCCAATTTAGGCCGGCCCGAGGCCGGCCTCGGGCCGGCCTTTTGGTGTAAACCGGGCCTATGAGAGATGTTTATATGAATCCAACTGATTTCATTCATTTAGATGTTTTTTGACGTGCAAATTAATGACACAATCTTTAATGTGTATTTTATGTTAGTATAGAAATGGAGGGAGTGATGGACAGTTGGTTTAAAGGATGGATAGAAGAAAATAGATGTAAATATTTAAAGTAATACAAAGGTTTTGTATATACATGTAGATATTGACAGATATAGATAGATTAAAAGGTACTTAGTTGATACAATACTATAGAAAGATAGATAAATAAATAGATAGATAAATAGATAGATAGATAGATAGATAGATAGATTGATAGATACATGCAGATAGATAGATAGATAGATAGATAGATAGATAGATAGATAGAGAGAGAGAAAGATAGGTAGATTATAGATAGATAGATATATAGATAGATAGATAGAGAGAGAGAGAGAGAGAAAGATAGGTAGATTCTAGATAGATAGATAGATAGATAGATAGATAGATAGATAGATATACTATGCAGAACACTCTATTTGAGATGAACTTATTTCAAATTATGATGACTTGAAACAAGTAGGTCTAATAGTTGTCAATTCTTGTGAGTCTGGGATAAATAATTTAAAACACTCAATATACGTACTATTGGGTGGTGAATAGTGAAATTAGAGTCTTACATCTCAGATCTGTATTCAAGAACATTCTCCCCATATTTCCAGAGAGCTAAAGAAAATCCTTCTAAAGTTCTAATTTTACTCTCTTAGATCAAGCTCCTTGACCCCGAGGTACATGTACATTACTGTAAAATCAAGGATTTCTAAACCCTCTCAGAAAGACGGTGGATTGTTTTGTCAGAGGAAGAAATCTTCCTTCTTATATCCTTCTCTAGTTTCCTTCATCCTTCCCTAATCTGTCACTCAGATTATGTTGATAGTCTCTTACCCTATCACACTGACAACCAGGCTTTGAAAGGTTTGCAAACAGTTGTAGGTCATGAACAAAATATTCACACGAGCAATCCAAAAGCATTCTCAAAATAAATTGCCTTGAAGTTTATTTAGGATGGATAATGTATTAAAAAGAGGATGATGCATGAACAGTTGAAAGGTTTGCAAACAGCTCATGAACAAAATATTCACACCAGCAAGCAATGCAAAATCATTCTCAAAATAAATTGGCTTGCAGACTTGCAGTTTATTTTGGACAGATAGTGTATTTATAGAGGACGATGAATGTATATTTTGTTGATCGGATATGACTTTTCATTCTTAAAAAATGAAAGATTCTCATAGGACTTGAAATGTGAATTTTGTATAGTTCCCGACCTCAATTTAGGCCTACATGTACATGCTGTCACTAGCAAGTGCTCAAAGCATTTTTTTCTCTCGCTCTCTTTTATTCTCTACGGTTTGATGTTTGGGCCATTGACAGCTAAGGTAGGGTAGGGTGATTTTTAACAGCAAGAGGGTATTTTAGGGCCAAAATATCTTTCAACCTCAATTTTGCAGAGTATACCTCCTGTACATTATGATACATAAAAACCCTTTTTTCCAAATATTTGCACGATAAAAAAAAATAATTTGTTATCTGTGTTATTGTGTCTGATAAATTTTAGAGCCAGGACAAACAGGTATATGCACAAAACAATAAATTGTCAGCAAGATCTTTAAAGGGAAATGTAGTTTAAGGCCAAAATATCTTTTGATCACAATTTTGCATTATACGCCTGTACACTTTGGTACATGAAAATCAATTTTCAGATATCTGTATGATAAAAAAGGATTATTTGTTATCTGTGTTATTGTTTCTTCAAACATTTGGGAGCCTGGACATGCAGGTATATGCACAAAGAAAATTACTGACAGCAGGATCTTTCCAGAATGGTCCCATCCCTACATGTTACAACATCTGACATCTTACAGTTTATGGCTATAAATACTCCTGAAATAAACGTAATTCAACCATATTTGACCTCTTTGTTTGAACAAAATTTTGTCAAGGCCGGTCTGCCTTTTAACAGTTCAAACAGCAATCAATGGTCAATTGAATCGCTACCTCTTTGAGTTGAGCCTATGTGTATAAACGTAGTGTTGCATTTTGCTGTTCATATATGTACATGCTAAAAGAAGAATTGTTAAAAAGTCAAAAAATGGATTCAGTTTGATTGGGATAAAAGCTCTAGTTTAAATAAAGTTGTCAAAGAATCTCGTGAGAACAAGTGTTCTGGCTCGAGTTTATGCTTTTTGGATCATGCAAACAAAAATTGAGTTGCTACTCCATTGAATTGAGCCTGTGTATATACACTGTTGTATTTTACTGTTCATACATGCTATAAGAAGAAATTTGGATCCGTCACTGTTAGGCCCATTGTACCAATTCATGATATCATAGAGGCATAGCTGGAAATCTGAAGGGAGGGGGATGGGGGTGCAGTTTTTCAGTACAACAAATTTGTAGGCTAAATGTTGTTGGTATAGAACCAGAAGGACGCTATTACTGTACAAAGTATATAGCAATAGTGCCTTTCTGGTTCTATACCGACGATATGTGGGTGGGGGCCTGGGGGGGGGGTCAATTGAGAAGGTCACTCCTAAAATACGAGAAGGGAAGAGGACGGGGGGGGGGGGGGGGGGTACACTGATCCTACATCGTTGTGTGCCAATGTAAGGTAAAAAGGGGGCCTCCTGAACAAGTATGAGCGTGAAAATAGGGGTCTTCTGAATGGCAAACAAGAAGGATGGGGGGGAGAGGGCATCAGACCGGCCGACAAACAACAGGTGAGGCTTCAGAATAGTAGAAATACAATGTAAAATTGTGATACAATGAATGAGAGGTTATCAAAAGTGATTTGCATGGGAATGAGCTTTTAGGGCTAAAAATGGCAAGCAGACCTGCAGCACATTAGCCATGTTCAGACGTGGGTTCCTAGTCAAAGTAAAATTTTATCACGACCCAGTGTCCACACGACCGACCATCACGAGAGAAACTCCGACCAGTTTACCACGGCCTTCGCGGGGATCATCGCGGGGGGTCAGAGTAACTTCCGGAAGTGCTTACGATTAACCGCGCGATAGGGTAAACAAACCTTTTAAAGGTATTGGCTTACATTTACCACAGTAAAAAAAATCTGAGCTACATGATTCCCCATGCTACCATTGTCTTTGATAAGGTCTAAGAATGACGCCTTGAAAAAAATTGTATTTCAAAATGATTATTTAATGCTTAAAAAAAGTGAAAATCGTAAGTTGATCGGATTCACCTTCCCATTTTCTCCCATAGACGTACTGTTGGAACACCTAGGCTATTTAAACTCGCCCCGAGTTTTAATTGTTTATTCATGCGTAACTTGCCAGTGCTGGCGTAAATTTCCAAACTTTTGTATTCTAGGGTGTTTATTTGTCCATTTGAACACTGCTATGTAGCTCAGATATCAAAGTTTGACAATTTTTTAAATTGAAGCACCACAATGTTAGCCTATCACTTTAAGCTTACCTACAGAAAATTAAACATAGGGTCATACACACACACACACACACACACACCCAACAGCAGCTCCTCGTCTGTGGAATGGACTTCCCAAATCAATTCAGTTGGCTGAGACCGTCGACATATTTAAGAATAATCTAAAGACATATCTGATGAAAGACTTATTTTAACCAAGAAGAACACTTACTGTGAGCGCCTTGAGCATCCTATGGATGGACATGTTTGCGCGTTATAAAAATCTATATTATTATTATTATTATTATTATAGATACTCTGGGTGCAGCTCGTACTCGCGTCCGCACGGGCAATTTACTCGGACTGGCTAGTCGTGATAGCGAGATACTCCTGGAAAAAACCAGGAGTATCTTGGTCGGAGGAACTTACTACCTACCATACAATACATACATATTGAGTACCCCCCGCCCCTACAAGAATAAGGGTTGGACATGTCAGATTTGCCTCCCACCTTCCTTTTTTTTTGCTTTTAAAATTGTTGCTGACTGACAAACCCCTCCCTCACAAAAAGAAATTCATACATTTTAACAGCATTTTCGTTTCTTGCCCAAATAATCAGATATTGTTAATTTGTAGATGAAATTATACGGAAAGAGGTACGATAGGCTAATTTCACCGTTATTGTTGTCCCCTAACCCTCTCCCCTACCACCATCATCGTCATCGTGAATTGATAATGAAACAACTATCAGGAATAGAGATTGTATTATCTGATAATTCAGCCATTTATTGATTGGATCATTTATGTGAATTAAACATCCCCCACACAAAGTTCCTGTGTGTGCTGATTGCTTACTGGTTGTCTATTCATCTATTCACCATTGGTGGCTATTTTGAAGATTTTTTTTGAATGACACAGCTCATTTCATATTCAATTTAAGAGAATCATCACCTCTTTGTGAAATGTTTTTCAATTTAAGAAATCAATCAATAACAAAGTAACTTTGCAATATGTTTCTCAGTTTAAAAAAATAAATCAATTACTCTTTTAGATTCAGGTGAATTCCCAACTCCATTTAGGAGCTATTGAGTACATCAGATATACACCTGTTTTCAGTGTTCGTTTCCATAGCCAACCCCCTCCCCCCCCCAAAAAGGGGAAATAAATATAATTCATAAATAAAATAACTCATAGATGAATAACAAAAAAATAAAAGAAAGACGAATAAATGTAGAAATTAATAAATAATGTAAAACAAAACTAATGAGATAAAATAAACTAATCAATAATACAAATCAAATTTATGCTTTACAGAAGCATCTTATTTCCTGTAAAAAAAGGGTGACAATTTCTGTGAGTGTTTATAAATGACCAATGATCCTAAATATTTCCTTGACGAGTTCTTTTCATTCAAATAAAGAATACAATCTGTAACTATAATTCATAGTAAATAACTATGTTACTGATCTTCATCTATTTCTTAAATTATTTTTACTTAATCACATTTTGAATATTTCCATTCTGGATTTACCCGGCACAACTCAACCTGTGCCTAACTGCCCAACTTGCCCCCCCCCCCCAAAAAAAAAAACCAACAACAACAAAACAACATGGAAAGACAGGAATTCCATTGAGACCAATCTCAGATTATCTAAACCTGCTAACAAATAACGTTTACCTCATTTTCCCCAACATCAAGCTTCTTCTTTCTTCTTCTTCACCCTTGTGTGCGCCACATGCATATTTGCACGGCCATCTCCACAAAAACATGTAAAAATCTATCGCAGTTGTCGAATTACGATCAATAATGAGGGGTGATACCGTGGTATCACCTTTTACCACCCTTCGTTTTGACTTTGCAGCTACTGGGGAGATCGGATTGTTAACATTTGCATTTGGGAAGTACATTCTGCTATGTATACTGGCGAGGAATGCCAGCTAATGTTCTAATAAAGTGGCTCTGTTGCCAAACACAATTTGAGGCACTCTTTTTTCCCCATTTCATGAGCAGTGCATTTGTCTGCAATCTTAGCTGGCTGAGTTTAGGTGTAGGCCAATAATAGTTCTAGCCTGGGTATCATTTAGCAATGTTCCCAGTTTAATTTAAAGAAAAAATAATTTTAAAAATATGAGCGACATTATCCTCCATGCTATCAGTGTTTTTGAATGGGCCTAAAGGTGAAGCCCTAAAAAAAATTGCACAAGTTTTAAAATGATCATTTGTGCTTTAAAGAGTGAAAATCTATGAGTACCCCCCAGGTTTGCCATGTCCAAATTCACATGTGATATTTATTCTTATACATCGTACAAGTAAGTGACAGCATAACTTTCCAAAGTTATGTATTCTAGGGTGTTTATTTGTCCATTCAAGCACTGTTATGTAACTCGGATATCAAAGTTTGACTGTTACTTCAAATTGAACCTCCACAATGTTACGAAGTATCTTTAAAAAGAGAACGTATGCAACCAGATGAGTGGAGATCAACTCTTGTCAAAAAGAAAATTTTGGAATACCATAAATTGGTTTGTCTAACAAGTAACAACCACATACATGTTAGTTGAAGTATCACATAGCTTAGTGAGAATGTTTGGGTTGTTGTCAAGGAAATACAGGAATTGGTATTTGCGTTATTTTGAGCAAATTCCAACTACAAATATTACATTTATGTTTAGTAAGTAGGGAAAATGGATACGGTAACACCAGTCACTCATATATTTTCACTTTTTAAAGTGCTAAGTGATCATTTTGAAGTACAGTTTTTCAGAATTTGATTTTTACCACAACCAGGGCACGACTTTGATAGCTTGTCGGGCCATGCAGCTCAGATTTTTTTAAAGCTGGAAACTTTGTTTAAAAAAATGTTTTTAAATAATTAATCGGCTGAATTCCAATTTGAGAACATTCTCAACTCAAGAAAAAGAAAGAAACAGAGACTATAATACGCATGGAGAATGTAACGTACCACACAGTGCCCCAAAACTGTATAACTATATGCTGAAATTCATGTGGGACCTTTTGAACATATCTCACCATGCAGGCTTCAAACTCATCACCTTTCGTAACTCAATTTACCCCATTCTTAGCTACTGCAGGCATCAAATTTATAGCGGCTTAAATGTTTTAAAAGAAACTAAAAGAAAAGAAAAACATTTTGTGTGTATGTATGTCATTTGTATGTGCCACTTTGGGGCCACCTGCGGTAGGTTGAAAGATGTGATGTAACAAACAACATGATTTTGGATGTGGGCCACCTTATTCCTACGACCTTGAAAATGGCATGCCTAAGGCCCCCATGATTGGTATCATAACACATACATGTAGTCACATTTCTGACAGTGTACCCCCCTCCCTCGGCCCCACCCCCCCCCCCCGCCCCCCCTCCTCCTTCCTAATATAGTAAAGCCTTTGTGATCTCCTAATTTACAACTCAGAAAAATGTTCATTTGTGAAAATAAAAAAAAAATCACCATATTACTTTTATCCAAGAGGATGAGATACATGTAGAATGAATACAAACAACATGCTTACAGATTTTGTACAACCTTTTCTTTTTAATGCATAAGGCATTTTTTCAAAATTGTTGATTCTCCCAATTTAAATCAGGGTGCAGTCATAAATCCCAAGACCAAGACTTAATGATGATGTGGTCTCAGGACCAAGACAGGGACTGTATGAGATGTGGTCAGGGTTGTAAGATTTAATCAAGTAAAAATCACAATTTAAATCCGTTTTTTTGGGGGGGGGGATAATTGATCTAAATTAAAAATTATGAAATACATCAAATATGATGGAACACAAATCATAGGACAAATCATGAAAAACAATTTGATTTTGATCTATTTTTTGATTGATTTGAAAAAATGTAGTGAATGATTCATATTGTTAAATGAAAGGAATTATTCAGAGAGGGGAAATGCGATGTAATAGATTTTTCATTTGTCTCTCTCTGTGTTTAGATCACAACTGCTGATCTTATAATTTTAACAAACATGTCAGAAAAAATGAACCAGGATTCGAACCCGCGTCTACAGCTATCCGGGCTGCGACAATACCACCAGGCCATAACTGGTTACCGGCATTGACACGACGACCGAGGAACAAATACCAAAGCTCATAATTCTGACATTGTTATGCTAATAGTCCAAGCGACTTGTTTATCAATTTGTATTGTTAGAATGAAAGGAATTATTCAGAGAGAAGGAAAATGCGATGTAATAATTTTTCCATTTCTCTCTCTTTTTAGATCGCAACTGCCTGAAAAATCGTATGAAAAAATCTTATTACATCGCACTTTCCCTCTCTGGAATACTTATAGAATATTTGCATAACAACTGTCAGATTATGAGCTTTGGTATTTGTTCCTCCAGTCATCGTCTCAATGCTAACCCATTATGCCTGGTTATTGTCAGCAGCGCCGGATAGCTGTAGACGCGCGTTCAGAATCCTGTTCATATTTTGTCTGACATGTTTTTAAATTATAAATCAGCAGGTTGGATCTAAATACAGAGAAGAGCAAATGAAAAATCTCGATATACATCGCATCTTCCCTCTCTGAATTAATTCCTTTCATTAAACAATCATGATAAAAATGTCCGCCCTTGGACTATTAGCATACAATGTCAGAATTATTGAGCTTTGGTATTTGTTCCGCTCGTCGTGTGTCAATGCCGTAACCAGTTTATGCCTGGTGGGTATTGTCGCAGCCGCGATAGCTGTAGACGCGGTTGTGCGATCCCTGGATTCATTTTTCTGACATGTTTGTTAAAATTATAAATCAGCAAAGTTGTGATCTAATACAGAGAGAGAGACAAATGAAAAATCTAACACAATGCGCATTTCCCCCTCCTGAAATATTCCTTTCATTTAACAATCATGATAAATAATTGTCCGCTCTGGATCTTTAGCATAACAATGTCTAGAACTTTATGGCTCTTTGGTATTTGTTTCCTCGGTCTACGTGTCAATGCCGGTAACCAGTTACTGGCCTGTTTATTGTCGCAGCCCGGATTAGCTGTTAGACGCGGGTCGAATCCTGGTACATTTTTTCTGACATGTTGTCTAAAAATTATAAGATCGAAGACAGTTGCGATTCTACAATACAGAGAGAGACAAATGAAAAATCTATTACATGATTCATATTCTATCAAATGAACCCCTTTCCACTTATGGAGGTAATTTTTGAGCTGATTAATTAGAAAAAAAAGAATGATTTTGATAAAAACAATTTGATTTACTCTGTAAGTGTCCAAAAAAAAGTTTTTTATTTTGTTTAAGTATAAACAGTCTCCAACTCTGGATCTGAGGGGAGTTCAGATTTTACATGCACATCTGAAACCGAAATTTTGCATAATCGGGGTCTCAAGACCTATTTCGAATATGTATCAATACCCCCCCCCCCCACCCCCACTTATTACAAACATACCAACTCAAGACCACCATCACCACCACCAGTTAAGTTGCCATTATGCTTTGCCTTTTCATGTTGACCTTTTGCTTGAAATGGGATTATGTTGACAGGTATGTGCGTGGGGCATAGCGTGGGGGACCCAGGGGCATGTACCCCCACAACTTCTTCCCCCTCCCTCACACCCAGCATCTGAACAAATAAATTTATGTAGGCCTACAGGGACACTGGTAGCCCTAATAATAGGGGCATCAATCTGTACCCCTCCCAAGCAATGATCCCTCGTTTGCCCCTCACAAAACAGCAATGCCCCATTCGTCCCCCCTTTTGAAAACTTCTTGATATGCCATTGGGTATGTGTGAAGGAACATGAAAATCCATGCGGAGTAGTTAGAGTAGTTAGCGTGGTTAATAACAGGAATACTTCTGTTGCGAGGCGAGTTTGGTAAAAAATAGCATTCTGAAGATACACTTGACTCCTACAACCTGCAAACAGCTGCAATCATATTTACTTTGAACTGTGTACGCACTTCTGGTTCATCCCAAAATTTGTTGTTCGAGGTTTCCAGGACTACGTTTGGAGAAAAGGTTGCCAAATGTCTGTTACATGTATCTAGGTGAAAGAAACTGGTGAACTTGCTGGTTAACAATGACCAATGTTAGATGTCTATTTTTGTGTATTCTGTTTTCCTCAAATTGATATTGAACAGTTTTGTCAGCAAGTACACAATAATTTATTATCAGGGGTGTGAGAGTTCAGCTTTAAAGCTGATTTCAGCTTTCTTTGTTTTTTTATTTTCAGCTTATTTTCAGCTTTTTGTAAATTTCCTCTGTACAAATGTATAGGAGCTTTTGCAATTTCAGCTTTTTCATCTTTTGTTCAGCTTTTTTTTATTTGTGGTCACTCACAACCCTGTTAAAATAGAACAAATCAAGGCAATGCATAATGATTACTACAATTGTTGTGAAATACATTTCACGTATACAGGGATAGATAATTTTTGTTTTTGTTGTTGTTTGTGCTTTTTATATTTATTGTTTTTAGTTCACCATCTTTTATAAGTTATTTCAGGAATGAGGCGTAAAAGTACCTTTCAATATAGGCCTAGGTTTTAATGAAAGAAAACAAACGAACAAGCAAAACCCTTTTTACTAAATAGAGCTAAACATGTACAGACAGAACACCTGCCTGTTTAAGACACCCAAAGCAAGAGAGCAGAGACAAGGGGAGAAAAGCAGAAGGGGAATGGGAAAACAAGGGGAAAAGGAGGAGGAAGGGGAGAAGAGGATGGAAGTATGGAAGGAGGAGAATGAGAGAAAGGCAGGACAGAGGGAGGAGAAGAGAAGGGGAAAAGGAAGAGACGGGAGGAGAGTTAGATGAAAGAAGAGGTGAGAGGAAAGGGGGGAGCTGTAGAAAAATAGGAAGAAAGGATGGAAGGAGGGGAAGAAAGGGAAGAAAGGGAAAGGAATAGGAGGGGCAGGGAGGGGGAATTATAGGTTAGAGGATAAGCATCAAGAAATCTACATGTAAGTCCTAATGCTGAAAAGGCAATTATGTTGTTATGAGAACTGTGTTGATAAATGTACTGAGAATAAGACAAGAGCTGTCAAATAAAGACAATCATTCCAACCTCTTTTCAAGTCAGGTGTAACAGATGGTAACCTATTTTCACAGCAGTTGTTAGAGAAATTTCAGCTTTGGAAACTGTTCCACTTCCTTGTTGTAAACATACTGTATGGCCAAATTCGGCAGACACACTCCTCCCATGCCTGCAGAGGTAGCTAAGAATAAACAGTTATATATAGATGTCTTCCTTCCCATTCTCACCAACAACTACGTAGACAGTTCAGACAGGCATAACACACAAATACATCCATCCAAACATACATGTGTTATATCATACATACATAAATACATACATACATACATACATATTAATACATACATACATACATACAAATGTGTTCATTATATTATATACCTTATACAGAAGTTGGTTACCATGCTTGTCCTTTTTTTTTCAAAGTCCAACTATCCAAATATCTTTCATTAAATTAATCCCTCTTTTAACATAAGCTAGGATGAAACTGGAAAAAATGTAACAATTCATTTTTGTTTTTATTTTCAGTACATACATTATGTGACCGCCCAGCTCCAAACCCACAAAAAGGCACAAATTATGATTCTCTGTAAAAGACCAAAATGTCTTTTGGGTTGACCAACTCAAATTTCTGAAGTTTGTTCTTTCTAAAAGAGTACCAATCTTTTCTCTACCTGCTGTCAAAATTTTGTGGCTTAAAACAAGACCAAAACCAAAATATTAGCTGTTTTGCTGGACAATATGTTTTTCAGACAGGCATCAGAGTGAACCTAATCTCTAAATCCTCTTTTTCTCTCTTTACTTGAACTTCACATTCTTAATTGCTGTGATTTCAATCTTGTTTGAAAATGCAGGTTGGCCACCTTGTAAAAAAAAAAGTCATGGTCTCCTGGACCTTTAGTCTCCTGGGATGACACCCACAGGGCAGTCCTTTCAAGTTTAGCCCCTATAAAATCAGAATATTAATTCCCTTAATCCTAAAGGCAAATGATAATGTATAATGCTAGTGGTGTTTTGAAATCCTGAGTTTCAAAGGGTTGATTATTATTTGTCAGAGGCGCAAAGTTGCTGTTAATGGGGCTTGACAAGTGTTGGTATGGCAGGAACTGTTACCAAAACAAAAGGAAAATAAAACCCCACCATAAATGTCACCTGTAACTCCATCTTGTAGCCTCGGATCGGAGCCAGACTAATTCAGAGATGTAAGAAAAAGGATGTTTCCTTTTTCTTACATTGTGGCATACTTCCTGAAAACATGATGTCAAAATAACACACTACCTTCCGTCAAATCACACGCCAAAGTAATCAAGTAATTGTATTTGTCACGCTTTCATCTGATTGGATGTCATTCATCATGTGATGTGTGTGAACAACTGTTCGAGGGGATGACTGTCAGGAAGTTGTGAAGGCTTATGGGATGGACTGGCCAATGTGAATAGGCCAGGGTTGGGTAAAACGCTGACACATGATGGCTTGCTCATGTTTTAAGGTTCTTATTGCTTCAGGGATGTATATGTACACCCACTTAAAGCCAGAGTATAGTTTTGGTCACATACGGCGTGTTTCTACAGAAAACTGTTAAACGGTATTACCCGCTTAAGTATCCAGAATTCCAGAAAACCTTCCTGTAGAAACAGACGCGATACGGTTTATTGATAAACCGTATCTGACCAAATACAGTTTATCATAACCACCTGCCAGAGGTGGTTATTGCCATGTTAATCTGTTTAACTTTTCTGTAGAAACACACAGCGTCAAACCGTATCGTGTCTGGCGGAAGAAGGGGTCATCGGTGCGTGTGAAAATACGTGCCTGTGATTGCATATTTCGGACCAGTTCATATACCACAATGCATTGCGAGGTCATAGGTTGAATTTCCAGATTTCTGATTGACACTTTACTTTTCCTCTGTACTATAAAATGATCATGAAAGATATCTTCCAGTTTCTAAGGTATGATCACAAACTGAAACATGTTTTAAAAATGTCAAAATATTTAGTACAGAATCGTCCAAAAGTAAATAGTGATGAAATCAAACTTGTATGATTTGTGCGTACGTGACAACCTGATCATATTTTCCCAGAATTTGGTATTCTGACTTAATTTTCTATGTCTATTGTGCTCTATTTGACATATAACACCATGGATCACTCCTAGCCAAATTGAAAGTAAACCACAATGCATTGTGACTAAAATTGACACATGAGAAAAATGCTGAGTTTGTTAACTTACAATATTTACATTCTGTAGTTATGGGCAACTTATCCCCTCAGATGAAAAGAATGTTGTAAATATAGCATTAGCGGTTAGATCAAACAGAATGAGAAATGTAACAATATTCAAATTCTTTTTTGTGTTGACTTTAAGATTTTTTTTTTCACTCTGGAGTTATGAAAAATATGTATTATTTATCCGTATAGAGAGAGTTAATTTTTTTTTTGGGGGGGGGTAAAGGGGCACTGGTTTCTTTTTGTGAAAAATATTACAGGATACATGTTCATTTAAATGAACATGTAACATGTGATTCTCAAACATGATTCATTTGAGAATCACAAGTATGTTAGATACTTGTGATTCTCAGATTTTGTGGATTTATATATATAAATATATACATATTTGATTTTACCTGATGAAGATTAATCTTGAGACATCTTAGCTGGGCTTTACAGATCTGTTTAATACAAAAATCAAATCATCCTCAATAGTTTGCATTTTCATCTAGTTAACTCAATAAAAAAGGTTTTAATGGTTCATGGTTCATAACTTATAAGTGTTTGTCCCATACATCTATATCTAAAAACAACTAGATTTGATTTTGATAAAAGGTTTGCAGTTATGTTTATGTATGTTTAAAATATGTTTAAGTTTCCTATTTTATTAACAAGATTTTTTCTTCTTTCTTTTTGCTTCATATATATTGCAGGCGGAGTACCACAGATTGCGGTGGTCACTATTCAGTCAAGCAACTCTCGGGGGCGCTCTCCTCGGTCTTCGTTTCTACGCAAGTGGCACACAAGCCCCGGTCTTTGCACCCGCAGATAATCCAGCTTCAGTTTCCAAAAGTCTCTTGACGCGAACTTTGACCTTTCTATACCTCCCAGCAGTCAATGTGTGGATGTTATTGTTTCCAAAAACACTCAGTTTTGATTGGTCCATGGAATCCATTCCTTTGATTCAAACTTTGTCGGATATTCGGAATATAGCAAGTATATGTTTATATGGGTGTATTGCTACGTTAGGACTGTATGCTTTTAGAGAACTTGACTTTCTAAATTGTATTTATTCGAGAAATCATATTGATTTTAATTATGTGCCTTGGACAAAAAATGTTAGTGAAACAAATTGTGAAATTTCAAGCAACAACAAAAACTCAGCTGTAGTGTCGAATGGAACTACTCATAAATCTAAATCGCCAAAAATTATTCGGAATGGTCATGCTGGAAAATCATTGCAATCTCAGAAGAGAGAGAATAATAATTCATACATGAAAAACGCAACATGCGGTTTAAATTTAACACGCAAGCGAGCGACTCGTCACAGCTCTAGTAGTCCAGAGAGAAACAGAAAACGTTCCTCAAGCGGCGAAAGTACATGTAGCTGTAACCAAGGCGACAGCCATGTGATGATCACGCTAGAAGAAGTCGTGGAACGAAGACGACTACTGAACGTGATTGTCGTCAGTTCCGCGTTTTTAATCTTCTCATTCCTGCCAGCATCAAACCTTCTGTGCTACGTTGGTTTTGTGATCGCTGAACGTATCCTCTACATTCCTAGTGTCGGATTTTGCTTGCTGGTCGCGGAGGGCGTCCATCAGATCCGGCAAAAGTTGGGGAAGAGCGGACGGAAGTTGCTGCTGGGAGCGGTGATCGTACACTTGTGTTTGTTCGGCGTGAGGACGGTGGTCAGAAACCAGGAGTGGCAATCAGAGGAATCGTTGTATAGAGGTGGAGTTGAAGTGAACCCACCAAAAGGTATTTACTTTTATCAATGAAAACTGTTGCACTGGTATTGGGAAGGAGTGGGAGAGGGCCACATTCAACATTATTCAACAATTGAAAATTAGATAAGAAAGAAACGGAAGACTTTGTAAGGGGATATCTATTCCCTCCGTCGCTATCCCCCTTTAAAAAAGTGTTCATTCGGAAAATGCCATATGTTTTCATTTTCATTTCCGCCATCTCATAAGTTACTTTTGCATCTACTGATAAATGTCAGCATCTGTCAGGAGAAACTGCCATTTTGTTGCTGAAATTGATATGGAGACCATTGTGATATCAATCTACAGCCCCCTTCTCTCTTTTGGGTAAATACCCAAAACCATCACACACGAAAATAGCCCACTTCAATATTATTTTTGCTAACATAGTACAATTGAATATTAGATGATAATGAAATCAAAGATTTTTTGAGTGGATCTGTATTCCCCTCCCCTCCCCCCCCCCCAAAAAAAAGTTTATTCAGGGAGTGCCATATGTTTTTATTTTCATTTTTACGATCCCAAAAAGTTAAATTACTGATAGATGTCAGCATCTGTTAGGTTATACATGTATTCTTTCCAAAAATATCATCTGATACTAAGAAATCCTTGGAGAAACTGCCAGTTTTGTTTCTTGAAATTGATCTTGAGACCATTTTTCTTCAATCTACAGCCTCAGTCTCAATACCAAGACAAAATTAAACAGACAGAATTGATTTTCGTATATGGTTTCAGTCTGGGGACTTCTATTTTTCACTTGGTCTGTATTTCGCCCTGATTTCGCCTCATGGGAAAATATTTACATCCAGTGAAATTTGACCTGTTCTGAATCATGAAGCAAAGATGAGCGATATAGGCCTATAATAACCGTGAAATATTTTTTAAAAACATTTTCAGTACTTAATGGATGATTTTATAAACTGTTGGCCCTTCTGAATGAACTTGAAAATAATGTTAACACCATAAGCAATAAAGTAATAATTCAGATCTCCTGAATAAGTGAAGACTCTGGAGTGATACTGTTTGAATTTGAACAGTAGAGGGGGCTCTTTCACCAAGCATGGATCTGCCAATACCGTGTGATTTGGGGTTCTGATTACTTTTTTGCTGTTATAACCTGCACTGATGTCAATTGTAAATAATCATTTCATCAATATTTTACTTCTTAACGCAAATTATGTTTTAATTTTTTTATTTATCAATGCCAGCTCTGGGTAATTTGGCCAACATTCTGAAGACTGCTGGGCGGGTTGATGAAGCAGAGCAAGTATACAGGCAGGCCCTGTCATACCGCAGGAACATGGCTGATGTACATTATAATTTGTAAGTATCTTTTTCTCAACCCCTCTCCTTGCATGCCGTCTCCTTACATGGCTTAACTTACCCCTCCCTGTTACCTTACCCCTCCCCTGCCTTACCCCCTTACCAAGCCCTCCCCCTTACCTCACTCCTTGCTCTTAGCCTTTCCCTTACCTCACCTCTCCCACTGATACCTTGCCCATAGCCCTTGCCTTAACCCTTTACTCGCTATGGTCGACCGCTGTCACCAACGCTAACTCGCTGCCGTCGACTTTCTTCAACAGTCTGCATTCATAGGAATATTGCCTATTCAATTGTTTGAGAACAATCTATTTCCTGTCCTTTCATCTATTCCCACCTTTCCCCCAGTACTAACAATACACTATAGTACAGGGTCACCCATGCATGGGTGCACCTGTAAACAATTAATTGTTTATAGGGAATATGAAAATAATCCAGCAGCCTAGGTATTCATAATGCACAGGGCAAAGAGTTAACCTGCCCCCTTATCTAACTCCTCCCTTTCCTGGCCATTACTCTAACCTTACCCCTCTTCTTACCTTACCCTGCCCTTACCCCCCCCCCATTTCCTCCCCTTAAGCCTCCACATAAAAGGGAATTCCACGCTTATAGCAAAGTGCTTTGAATAATAGCAGAATAAAACTCACAGAGGGCCCAGTCAGTAAAAGTTTGAGAAAATAAAGAAAATAAAATAAACATGCAATATTCAAACTTGTGCAGATCATTACATGAATCCATGCACTAACCATTTCGACCAAAGCAAAGAACCATGCCATGATTAATAAGCAAACTTGCATGAATAGATGGAAAGAAGATTAATGGGTAAACAGTCATGCACTCTTGTGTCTAGACATTCCTGTCGAGATTTCTATGGTGGGAAACACCTGGCCTACATGTATATATTTCATTGATTTAAGCCCCTTAATCCATTAATGACATATCATAGTATACTGCACTTACAGTAGGCTTAAAAATACATCCCTGGGTAGGTAGGTCACACTGGGTATCACTAAAGAAACATTTCTAATGTCAACAGTTTTGTAACATTTGACAAATATTTGTGGTAAAACAAAAGAACTAAAAAATTATTTCAGCGCAGCTGCAACAATATTTTTATTATATGTAGGGTCTATGTGACATTGATACGATTTATGTAAAAGTTAAAATGCCAAAACATAACCCAGTTTTGTGAACTCCCTCCCTCTATTTAGGGGGGAGGGGGGGTGGAGCCATCCCTGAGAAATAATGTCCTTATTGAGTTGTCCTTGTTGGGTTAAAAATGTAATCATCTATATTTTGTTGTTGTAGTTGTTGTGATACCTACTAGTTTTCAAATTCAGTTTGACTTGTCATTTTCTTTTATACTTATTCTGTACAGAGGTGTGTTACTGCAAGAATCTGGTCGGAATGAAGAGGCCATCGATAGTTATCAGATGGCGATCAAATGTCGCCCTCGCATGTCCAGTAAGTAGATTTTTGCAAGCTATCTCCATGAGTACATTACACATACATGTACCTGTACTGATGGAGAGAATATTTTTAAGTGTTTGTAATTTCTGAACGTTGTTTTCCTCCCCTTGCAACATACATGTCAAAGAATCAATGGCTGGTGTTCTCGAAAACAGACCATAGTCCACTGACTAACTCTGGAATATTAGTCGCCACCTACACAAGTAGAACTTTGTGCACATCACTCTGACACATAATTGCGCAATAGTAACCACGTCACAGACAAGTACTGAGCTTGTAGCAAATATAACCACCAAATAGGCAGCCTCCTATTGTTCTCTGACTTGAGTCTATTGTCCTCCCTCGACGTGTAACCACCCTCACCCACAGCCTCCTATTGTTCTGTTTCTTGGCTTCTATTGTTCTCCTATTGACTTTCTTTTGTTCTGGGCGTGTAACTACCTTCGAAAAAGCCTCAAACGTACCCCTCCGGGTACGTTCCATACTACTAGCAGGATGGGTTTAACTATCTTTAACTTTTTTTTCCCTTAGTTCACTCACTTCTCTTAGTTCACTAAGTTCAGACTCCATTTTTCTTCCATTTGTAAAATCACTCAAATTTCATCTTGTTTTTCTTTAAATTTCTGATATCAGTGGCTCATCTCAACCTGGGTATTGTCTTGACGGCCGTCGGTCGCAACACAGAAGCGGAAGCCGTGTACCGCCATGCCGCAACGCTGGATGACGCCGGACTGAAGGATCCGAGAGGTCAGATGCATGGAATCATCTCGGCCCTCTTCAATCTGGGGAGACTAATGCAGGAGGAAAACAGAAATGAGGTGGAGTGGAATTCTCTTTTACCTCCTTCAGTTCCATTAAAGGCCAGTGACATGATTGGGAGAAATAAAAAATGCCTCTCAAACCAAACTAGTTGAAAGATATACCAATTCGATACACCAGCTGGAGAGTATCTCCTGGCTAGAAGGATTTATCTTGAATTTGTTTACTTAGCCTAATCAAGCACGAACATACTAGCATTTTGTTTCTCTCGATCCCTGATAGAAATAGATCCCTTAGGAAGCTACACAACAGATTTGTCTGTCAGAAGGCATACTGATGAAAGTTGTTTTAGAATGAGGCAATTTTTGACTACAAAATTGTGTACAGTTTATGTAATTCAAAAATAGATTCACCCCAAGTTGAGGACTACCCACAATCATGTCATTTACCTTTAAAGATTGTGTCATTGATTTGCACGTCCAAAAACATCTATATGAATGAAATCAGCTGAAATCATATCCAATGTGAAGATTAATATAAATAAACACCTCTCATAGAGACTTGGGGTAAAATATTGAGTTTTGGTGAAAATCTGGACGGTTAAACTTCATCCTTTTTCAAATTACTCAGAAGCAATTTCAAAAAAATCCGCGACGTCAAACGTGCACGTGCCGTTCCAAAATTGTCCGATCAGCCGTTAGCCAAAGGTCGTGCGGAGGTTAGCCGTTTAAGCAATCAGTGCGCTCCGCTGGTCTTGCGACGATACCCATAACCGCGATTCTCAGTTTGAGCAAAATTGAAACTCACAGAAAGAACAACATTCTGGTAACATGTCGTTATTAGTTTTTCTCATAAAACAACAAATTCATGACGTATGGATCTCAAACTTTCAACACACCATTTGTAAGTACTAAAACTACCATTTGGTATTGATAATGAAGGGAAGTAATGGACTTGCACATCCCTGACACAATCTTTAAAGGCCAGTGACATGATTGGGAGAAATAAAAAATGCCTCTCAAACCAAACTAGTTGAAAGATATACCAATTGGATACACCAGCTGGAGTCCTGGCTAGAAGGATTTATCTTGAATTTGTGTACTTAGCCTAATCAAGTATGAACATACTAGCATTTTGTTTCTCTCGAGCCCTGATAGAAATAGATCCCTCAGGAAGCTGCACAACAGATTTGTCTGTCAGAAGGCATACTGATGAAAGTTATTTTAGAATGAGGTAACTTTTGACTACAAAATTTTGTACAGTTTATGTAATTCTAAATAGATTCACCCCAAGTTGAGGACTACCCACAATCTTGTCATTTACCTTTAAACTCTTGTTGATATGTGAATGGCATCAAAGATATGAAAGGAGGGGGGAGGGGATGCTTGAAGTGCCACCCCACCCCCCCCCAAACTCAGTATAGTTGAAAAAATACTTAGTACCGTAATACTGTAGGTCATATTAATAGTAGTAGTCTGTCGTGTGGAGTAAAACACAGTGTATTTTTGGGGGGAGGGGGTAAGTATGATAACTCTAAAAAGAGTTTCCTCAAAGTTTTCACTTGTTTACGTCATTATCAGGAGAAGATATTTGTATGAGTGGTAACAGACCAAATGTGCATTGTTACACAAGTGACAAGATGAAGGAAAGAATGAAAGTTGAGATTTGATGGCTTAAATTTCACTAACCTTTTCTAAATTTAGAGAGATTTTATAAAATTAAGAAAATCAATCCTGAAAGAATGGTAATTTTTTACCTTCTCTGAATGGATGATTAATATTATAATCAATGCGTCTATGAGTCACTGTGATTAGGCATAACATGACTTAAGTGATGATTGAGCTTATAACGTCATGATTACAAGATAGGTATTATTACCACTAGACCACCAAGATCATCTCGTGGCCCTCTAATGTTGGGTTCTGTGCCACGTAGTCGCTAAGCAG
>JZLH01S0189725.1:0-14854 GCA_001188425.1 Eucidaris tribuloides | reverse complement strand
AGACATTCTGTTTCTTACCTCATCCGCATGTGACAAGTCATTCGCTGTGCTATTGTTTCTGCTCATCTTCCCTTTCTTCGGAGCGGTGATGATCGCATCTTTGTTTGCGTTCGCGAGGGCCAAGATGACCGGCAATGCATGATGGGGGTGGTCCACGGCCACGCGCTCAATCAACGTATTCAGAACCTCGTGAAAACCCTCCTTCCCCTGCGTCTTCTTCGTCATGCGGGCCGCCAACTGATAGATCATTGGCAAAAATTTCCTGCTCTCGATCTTGGTCACCCTCTCCTTGAGCAGGTCACCGACGTCCTCGTCCGTGGCGTTTTCAAACCACAGCGAACAGACGCGGAAGACGCGGATGTCGTGTCGTTGGTCGGACGCCTCCAGACAGCGCAGGTAGCATTCCATGGCCCGCTCGAGGAACGTGGCTCGGTCCTGCATGAGGGACTCCACCTCGTTCTTGTCAATCTGCGACTGCTTGTCCAGCATTCGGTAGTACCTGGATATTTGAAAGGCAGAAGATGTGGTATATCACTGAGGTTGTGAGGATAAGGAAGTGACTTAGTTACACGTATTAAAGTTAAGTTAATCACACTTAAGTTAATCTCTTTACATAATATCATAGGTGGCAACCTCAAGAGAGATGTGTCCCCACCATTTTTTTGGGGGGGGGGGGATTTTTTTAAACTTATCTCAATTTTTTTAATTTGTTAGCTTTTGTATTTATCACGATAACTGTATATTTTTACTTGTATTTACAATGTTTCCTTATCATGGTGGTCAAATGTAATATCACTGAATAAATTTTAAAAATCTGAATTTTTTTGAGTTTTTTCAAAATGACATTTCATGGACTTGGGCTGTTTTTACATTAAGATACTAAATTATTTCACCTTTAGTGTTTCCGTTCCCTACTCTCGTTACATGAAATCACTGCGACTGCATGACAATGATCTTTTCATAAGCAGATTACAAGACCAAAGTAATAAAAGCTTGCTTTGACTTATGTACGACAACTATTGTTGTGCGTCAGTAGAGCCGCACTTGTGATTTTGAAGTTTCTCTCCCAATGGTCGAATAACCGTCTTCAACCAAAACAATTTGATTAAAATTGACAATTGTTTCCTCTTGTTTAAATTAATTTGTTTTATTGTATCTTTTTTCAGAGCTGCAAACTTTCAATGCCTTTCAGCAATTTCATGGTCAAAAATCAGTAATTTTGCTGTAATCTTACATAAATGCAGTAGAATTACAAACTAGAAAACGTCAATGACGTAGCGCTCATCCGACATCTCGCAACATCATATATTCGAAATTTCATGTGGTACAATTTTATACTGGTGAAAAGATTAAAATTTGATGTCCCGGAAGGAACATGAATATAAAAAAATTCGACGTGAGAAAAATATATAGTTTTCATTGCCCTGGAAGGGACATGAAAAAAAAATAATAATATAAAAAACAAATAATAATAATACATGATTATTATATCGATTGCATCCCCAGATCCCTTCGGGGTTCCATACTGATTTTTGTGTGTTGGAAAAGCCACATTTGATAGTGGTAACAAATTAATAGTACTTGATATGATATTAAGACTGAAATAAATTTGTTATTTTGGAATAAAATTTGCATAATACCATAATTAATTAATGGAGCAACCAGTTAAAAATTTCTGGTACAAGTTTAGTGCTACCAAGTTAGCTCTAGCTAGATAAACAAACTAAATCAAAATTGGTTGCAGAAATGAATGATGAAGAAGGCATTTTTTTAAATTTTATTGTGATTTTGAATAATTTGCATAATTTGCATATGTATTAATTTTTAAATTTGCCATAATTGATTAACTTTCACAATTTTGGTGTAGAGAAGTCTTTGAAGCCCCCACCTAGCCCTATCAGATCAAACAAACAGAATGAAATCAGGTCAGAAATGTGAGAAAGAAGCAATTTTGTTATTTTTGGTATTAATTTTGATAAATTACCATAATTATTTAATGGAGTTAATTTCAAATTCTGTGTAGAAGTTTAATGTGCATAACTCAGCTACCAAATAAAGTAATCACAATTAAAATTGTCGTTTGAGAATATGAAGCGAGAAGAAAGCATTTTTTGTGGTGATTTTGAAAAAAATTTGCATTAAATTTGCATATATTGATATTATTTTAAATTTGCATAATTGATTAATTTCAAAATTTTGTGCAGAAGTCTCTGAAGCCCCACCTAGCCCTATCAGACTTCAAACAAACAGAATGAAACTCGGTTCAAGAAATGTGTGGAAAGAAGCCATTTTTTATTTTGGGGATAAATTTGCCCATAAATTACCATAATTAATCAATGGAGTATAATTTTCAAAATTTCTTTGTGCTTACAAGTATTAATGTGCATAACTCGCCTACCAAATAAAGCATATCAAATCAAAATCGGTTGGCAGAAATGAAGCGAGAAAGAAGCATTTTTTTGTGATTTCGAATTAAATTGCCCATAAATATAAAAATATAATGAATTTCATGTATATCTGTTGTACAAGTTTTTAAAATCCCCACCTAGCCCTTATCATATGAAACAATCAGGCAATCAAAATCGGTTTGAGAAATGACGAAGAAAAGCATTTTCAAAACTGCTGACGGACGGACGCGGGACGCACGCCATGGGCATAAGCCCTCATCAGGCCCTTCGGGCCGATGAGCTAAAAACTGATTTGATAAAATCATTATGTTTCAGGCAAACTTCGGTATTCTTTGCCACTTTCAGTAGAAATTACTGAAAATCAGTACCTCTTGGAAGCTGTTGTTTTTTTTTTTTTTTTTGTCCGTGGTCAGAAGTTAGGGGTACCATTTATACATGGGTGCGTGTTATACACCAGAATACAGTGTGTCCCAGAAAAAAAAATGTCCCTCTCATAGACCACAGAATAATTACCAAAATCAAGTTTTATACTCAATTAAGTTTACATATTTAGAAAACCCACTTAATTTTGTAATTCCTGCGAAATTTCAAAGGTTTTGCTTCATTGGTTTTGAATACACAGGCTCTTATGTAACAGCAGTGCTCTCCATCCCATTCCACGTTTGATAAAAACAAAGGCACATCACAGACATTTACATTATTCCATGCTTCCCTTGAATTATCTCAACTCAACGACTGTTCATTCACTTTTTTTAAATGAAAACTAATCAAAGTTCTGTTCCACTGGTCGTGTTTTCTTTTAGAGAGTGTGTTCCACCTATGGTTTGTCCTTCCATGTCCAGCTTGTAAACTTTTATTGTTCTCCTGCACATCCTTTCACCTGATTTACATTCAGGTTGATGCATTGATGTAGCATTGCAAACTTGGAAATGGCAGAAAAGCACTGCTGTTACATAATAGACTATGTCTTCAAAACCAATGAAGCGTGACCGATGAAATTTTTACAAAAGTTGGGCTTTCTAAATATGAACATGATACTCGATATTGGATTTAATTTAGCAGTCTATCAGAGGGACATTTTTTCGGGGGCGGGGGGGGGTCACGCTGTGTACTGTAGTACTCACCTGTCCTTATCGGACACGCCCACCGCCTTCAGCTTCTCCATATCGTCTTTCGAGCTTTTCAACAGCGCCCTCTTTGCCTCGTAGTCTTTCGACTTCATGTAGTCCACCAGTCGTTGGTACTGGATGTCGGCAAAGCGAGCCAGCGAGTGGTAGGCATCGATCGCAGGTTCTGAGGTGTCGTTGTGGGTGGCGAAGATGTCCACTGCCTAAGGTGTAATCAATGATGCAGTGATAGATAAGTGATCAATAATCTCATCGTATATTCCTCAAGGGGATTCCATTTTTTTTTTTTTAAATGGCCATTTTCACAACATTTTTTCAATCGTTCAAGCGTTCTATTGTGACTAGTTATTCAGCATAGGTCATTGTGTTCTTTATCTCGAAATGCGGTCTCGTGATTTTGTTTTCTGCTTGAAATTACAGTCTGTTTATGCGCATGTACTTGCATATTCTTAATGGGTTAAAATAAGTAGCGAAACTAAAGTATGATGCTTTGGGGTGGCCTTTTAGGGGTGCATTGATATAAGGAATAGCAAATTTGGGGGTCTCTGCAACTAAAAAAATATACATTTCTTTGGCTTGTGAAATTGTGATGCACTGGAAATGAAATTTAGGGCTGAAAATGGGGGTCTCAACGGCTTTGGAGTGGCCTTTTAGGGGTGCATTGATACAAGGAATAGCAAATTTTGGGGTCTCTGGAACTAAAAAAATATAAATTTTCTTTGGCTTTTGAAATTGTGATGCACTGGAAATTAAATTTAGGGCTGAAAATGGGGGTCTCAACGGCGGCACATAGGTATCACACAAAATACTAAGTGCTCAACTTTCTATGCATAAAAGAAGTGTGCCTATTGTGTAAAAAATCTGCAAATTGAATATGAAACCTAAAATGAATCTTAAGTTCACTTTAAAACATGAGGTAAATAAAGAGTTATAGAATGGAAACTTTATTTGCCTTTTCACAACACAAGATAAACACTAAACTAAGGGTATTTTATGATTTGAACTATTTATAATGTAAAAATTGTTAAAGGAGAGACTCCATTAAGACCTCTGACCAGCTCAAGATCTGAAGGCAAAAAGATGACGTTGGTTGTCCGGCAGAAGGACCCGAGCATATGTTCCCAGCAAGAGAGCCTGAACACTAAATTGTCTCTAACTTGAAAATCATTGGGTAGTTTCACATAAAATCAAAATAATTTGACATGTTTAGATCTTTCTGTCAGTATATTAAGTGCATATATCAAATAAGGCAATATTTTTCATATTACACACAATCTACTGTTAAGGCCCTTCTGCCAGGAACATAAGTTAGGGCCCTTCTGACAGACAACTGATAATGAATTCAAATTAGTCCTACCTTCTCAAGGTAATCCTCCATGATAACATTGGGATTCTGGGACTTAGTCTCCGCCAGCCAGTTCCCGTACAGAGTCAGGGCAGTCGGGTATGTCTTGCACGTGGCAGTACTGTTGGACTTTTGCAACTGTGAAGAACGAGACAGTGAAAAATGTTGAATTACAATTTACAATTTGAAACAAAAGTAGTTGTTACCACGATAAAGGCCCAACATTTCAATGATTGTCACAGGTTGCTACGAAATCATCATCATTTATTTCAGTCAGCGTTTTCCCTCCTATGAGGGGTTACTGACTCTCACGCCATGATGACACCCCCTCCTTCCACTTCTTTCTGTCTCCAGCATCCTCCTCGTCCAGACCAACCTCCGAACATGAAAAATCTTACTATTCAAATTAAAAATCTTATTCTTAATGCAAATTGAAGGGAAAAATCTTACTGTTTCAAAATCACATAATATAAGTATACTGCACATTCTTCAAAAAATCTTATTTTCGTATTAGAAAATCTTATTCTGTGGATTTGGACGATGAAACTTCTTACTAAATAAAATCTGATAAAATCTGAGAAAAATCTTACTGGTTGGCAGGTATGCCTTACTGCTTTCCTTCTTCACCATATCTTTCCTTGTAATCTTTGGTCTTTCTTTTCCTCTTATGCTATCCACTTCCAGATCCCTTGCTCTGACGCATAATAAACTGATTGAAGTATGAACTGAATACCAGTTGTCAAATTACGACCACTATCACGTGGGCATATTGAGAATGTTTACAAGTGCCATGCATAATGTAAGACAGGTTCTCCTGACAGCAAGAAAAGTTTAAAGCAGACATCTGCAAAGTACCAATTTAAATTACTGTCATAATTTTGTTTTTATAAAACGGATTATAAAAATAGTATTTGTGCTCCAAAATTGCGCCAGTTACATGTTAAGAATTAATTCAATCTAAAAGCAAACCTTTGATAACTTGTCTGTCAGTGCCTTCATGAGGTGCAGTGCTGTAGTCCTCTCATCTTTTGCCCAGAACAGCTGCACCTCTTCCAGTGCACTGCACCACCCCTGGTCCTGGACAATGGACTGTCCCTGCTTCTGTTCCAGGTTCTTTAGATTGACTAATGCCCTCTCTGCAACCTAAAGTGAGAAAACCATGAAGAAAAAACAATGCGATTCTTGTATCAAATTTATGTACTGCATAAAAGTGTTCCTGGAATAACAAAATTCTATAACTCTAGAACGTCAAAAATTCAGGAGATGCATTAACTCTTAACATGCCGAAGGATTTTAACCCCTATAGACTTCAGGTGTATTATTTGGTGCAGATCTGCGACTTCAGCACATCAAGAGTTAAAGAAGCGGGTGTTAATCAACTCTTAACTCCCTGAAGTGGAATTCACTCCAAGACCGACAGGAAGCCCATCACCTATCATGTTTATATTAAAGGCTTAATAATGAACTCGATATAAACTATCTAAACTACATCAAACTCTAACCGGAAAGAAGTAAACATGGACACTCGGCCTAGTTCGAAATACCATCAACCAAATCTGACGCATACAAGAATTCATTTTTTCCTCGCACCATCAGAACATGGAACGATCTTCCTTCAAGTATTGTCTCCCAACTCCATTCAACCAAATTTAAGACAGCTGTTCTGAACTTTTTTTCTACCTCGTTAAGTCCACCCTCCGCCACCTCCGTGTAAACTTTGTCTGGATATATTGGAGGAAGCACAACCATCTACCGGAGGTACCCCTCCCGCCCCCCTCACCCACAACCTTGTCATAATTCCGTATAACTTTAACTAAAAAGATTTATGGAAAAAAAACATTGCGCCCTTACTGGCTAGTGGTGTAAATTTTTTCACCTCCATCTGGAATATTTTCCAAGATACTGGCCCTTCCACTCTTCCACTCACCTGATATCGTTTAGCATCTCTCGCCCACTGAATCTGGGTTCGGAGGTGCTTTGCAATCCCATCATGCAGTGCCTCACGTTGCCCTTCGTCTCTCTTCTCTGGCAGGATGTGTAGGAGGGTGGACCTCAGGGCCAGGACTGGCTCGGCAAAGTCGAAGTCATTGGTCATGAGGGTCAGCTGGGTGGTCCACTTGTCTAGGACTTTCTTGGGGTCAGCACTGGCCCTACTTTGCAAAAAGAATGAAAAGAGAAATAATGTGAAGACCGAAGTTTTCTGTTTTACAAATATCAAATTCTGTTTTTCTCCATTTTACAAATGTCAAATTCCATTTTTCTCTGTGTTGTAATTTTGAAATTTTCTGACTTGAATTTTTGCTGGTAAAAATCACAAATAACATCAAGCTTACTAGCCCCATGTGGGTTTTGATTTGGGTTTGGGGACATATATTACAGGTAACAGATGAATTTTTGGCTTTATTAGGCATCCTTTTGGTAAATCAGTTTAGTTTTATTCAATAAATATTTATAAATTTTACTCAAAGGAAATTTTTAGGCAGATTTTTTCAAGTTTCTTCAAAATGCTGTTCTACGTGTTAAACCTCAAGTTCTGTGATTTCCGCAGAAAATCTGCAACGTGGAAAATTTCCATCTTTATAATAATGCCTCTAGCCCCAATATGACGTGGAGGCATATAAAGGTAAAGGTGTGGATTTATAGTCATGGATCACTGCTTAAGACTTAACCCTTCCATATCATGCCTGCACATAGAGTGCACCACCTCCACACCCTGGGGAGTATTCCTAACCCAGCTGCCACTAAGAGGCTGAATCCAATTGGCTTACAAAGGGACTTTTCTTCCTCTCAGGTACCATTTTGATTTGATTTGATTTGATTTGATTTTTTTCATTTCCATCTTAGGATTTTGAGGAACCCTCTAAAACAAAACAAAACAAAAAAAATGAAAGAAAAAGAAAAAAAGAGAGAGAAAATGTAACTACCGAGGTCTCCACATAATGGGGTAACAAAGATAAGCTGTACACTATATATATATTTCTAATCTTTCATTTTGGCATTTACATCATTTAATGGGATACTCCTGAATGTATAAAAGGTCATAATTATAATGAAAACATTATGTGGAGACCACAAATGAGTTTGAATTATTTGAATAGATATCGATAGTTATTTACCATATTTATAATTTGGATGCATGCCTTTGGATCTATTTATCCCGTCACGGTGCCTTTACACTCCCCGGCGGAGGGAAGCATTGTAGATGAAGTGTCTTACCCAAGGCATGTGTATTTCCAGACTGAAAATGACAGTATGAAAGGCATTCAAGAAGTCAACAAAGAGAACCCAACCCCAAAGGTTAACACTATACTGACTGTACTCACCTGAACATGAGAGAGGAAAAGTCCTGCAGTTCAACCAAAGCCTGAAGCCTGGATAACAGAGGATAGATCCTTTGTACACTTTCCATACTCGCATTGGCGAGGAGGTGGACTAGTCCCTGCGATGCTTGGTCAACAGCAACCTCGAAGGAGTTATTGTCTTTGCTTTTCAAACAGTTGAGGGCAGTATACAGGTTTTTGTGATAGTTAAGGGAGTCATCATCGGAACTGCACGTAAAAAAAGGAAGAAAGACATCATTGAATTTTATTGAAACAATTACAATATATACAGTAATGCATGAGCTTCGGATCACCACTCCATTAAAGTTTGATATGAAGTGACTTAACCCGTTGGAGACGATTTGATTTTACAATAACAACATATTTTCCATACACTCCAAAACAAGTTAACTTGTACTTAGTATCCAACGGGTTAATTCGGGTTAAGTTAATTCAAGTTAAATCAAACCATCCCTGAAGGCGATTTCGCTCCAGAGAAGCACCGAATCAACACCTGATTATGTGCAATGAGAAGTGAACCCCGATCAAAACCAGATTAGATTTGCTCAAGCGGAGCAGAAAGGTCAATGTCCCTATGAACATTTCCCATTCACGCGCCAGGCCAACAGCTAAGTATGGTATTTAGAGTACATCCACATGTAGTTATCAAGGCCAGGCCGGTGACATAATGCATTGCACAGAGGGAATTTCTGGTCAATGCTATTTGCTTCCATGCGGAAAAGTGAAACCATGACAACAAATCGGAAACAAGACTTTGATATGCAATGCGGACATTAAGCCAGTGTTGATACGGTGTTTTCAGGTTGATATGAAGGGGGTCTAAAAAGGAGTGTCGATCCAGACCAGCACCGTATGGTGATGAGGTGATTTGATATGAAGGGGGTCAATCTTATGATTATAAAGTCAACAGGAAACTTGACAATTCTTTGTCTGTAATAATTTGCCTCAGGTCAAAATTGAACTTAACCCTAAACAGACTGGACTATTTTGATGCCTAAAGTAAACTGTAGCCCCCCCCCCCTTCTTGAGATCTCGCGCCCAGATTGCATAATCGGTGGCAAAAATTTGGGCACGCGCATAGAGTCTCCGTAACTACAAAAAACTGCGTAATAAAATCTTTGAAAAAATATTCATTGTTTATTTCAAAATATGAATTATGCAAATATATTCATGAAATCATACATTTTTTTTTCTTTTTTTGGGGGGGGGGGGGGGAACCTGATAGGTTGACGCAGCGTATTGCGAATATACAGAGAATTGTGAAACCCCTGGCAAAGCCCCGGGATCCATTGGGGATACTTGAATCCTTTACCTGTCTACAGTGTCCAAATCCCATATTCCATTCCTCCAGGCTGCTTCATACTGATACTCAGCCAGAGCAGGGCTACCCTCGCTCACCCCGCTGGACTTGTGTCCTTGGAGGTAGGTCTGCATCATGCTGACCAAACCAAAGTTCTGCATGGCCTGGAGGAAACAAGACAGTGTCTCAAGTATTATTAATAATATACTACTACTACTACTACTACTACTAATGATGATGATGACGATGACGATGATAATAGTGACATTTTATGATGCTCTGAAATCCATCAAAATAGGTGCTCAAGGCGCAGGTTCATGAAATTACACACAACATACTAAAGAATTAAATTGTGTTATGTCTTAAATGACACCCAAAACAATCTATATCTTTGGAGAGTGGATAGGTATTTCAGTGACTGAGGCATCTGAGAGTAACCATTCTTAAGTCAAGAAAACACTGTCTCCTTGAAATTCAATGTAGTGTAAGTATTTCAAGGTTCAGCATTGCTTTTCACAGCAACATCAGCAAGCAAAGTTTCCCCATTTTGGATGGATTACTGTTTATTTTGAGTTCTGTACAATTGCATTTTCATAAAATTTCAGTTGTCAAAATTACAATTTCTGCAATCCTTTGTTTTATCTTTCCTTGTAGATTCTACAAATATGATAGTGACCTGCTGTAAATGCTCCCTGATTAAAACATCGTTTTTGAAGTTTAGGATTGAAAATGTAACTTATAAAATACAAACTACCATTTTTAAAAAATAAAAATTGCATACATCTATCAACAAATGTCATTGACAAATTAATATGTTAGCAACAAAACCTGTTAAAATGTTTTGATATGTTTCAAAAACATAATAACCTATGTCTGGTCTAATCAAGAACCGCTAAAGCTCTAAGAGCAAATAAACCACTTCTTTAAAGGTAGGGGATCACATTTGCAACCCTCCCATAATACAGCATAACATTATTCATGCCCTTATGATATTTAAAAAGTACTTGCCTGTGAAATCTGAAGATCAGAAATCACCTAGATTTTAACAAATGCACAAGAAACCAATAGTTGTGTAGTGTATGTTCTCGGCACACTGTTTCAAATCTCACTCTATTTCATGGACCTGCAGTATAGGTGAGTATATCAGGCTGATTACAGTACTTACGTAATGCCAGTAATACATGTACCAGATGTGTTGGAATGCATCAGACACAGAGAAACTGAAAGGAATGCAAGGTCATCTGCATGTACTCTACTACACCATGGAGGTAAAAGGGACCTACATGTACATGCACTGTCTAAAAATAGACTAGTACCACTTGTAACATTTGTGGAACTGTATGCCAAAAACAAATCCAAGTCAAACGTTTACTATAATTCCACTAAAACTTCATTTCTAGCTCCTACACTTTTCTGAAGGTTCTTAAATGAGATATTCTTCTATATACCAGTGCTTTTGCACAATGTTGAATTTCAGGCGTGCAAAAGAGATTCACTGCCTTTAAAGGAGTACACCTGAACTACCTTGCCACATGATAACTATGCAAAATTTTGTCTTCTAAATTTGAATAAAGTGGACAGTATTTAACACTATGGGTGCTAACGGCACACCGGCTCACCCACGTATAACCTCAATGAGGTACTATCAGCCCACTGGTTCGCCGAGAAGATAATAACAACAATAATAATAATCCATATTTTTTTGTTCGAAATAGAAATCAGAAATAGAAATCGTCCGAAAATTCATTTTGCCCAAATGATCGTGGGTCCGGCAGCCACTGAGCAGTGCCAGATCGACGTTGCTCTATCCCTTAAATCGTTGAACGCCACACAGTTCTACACCTTTTAATTCAAATGACAAACGTCAATGAAGTTCCTACCAATGATATTTATCATAAAATGAAGACATGTTGAATCAACTGAATGAATCAAAATGTCTTGTCTCAATAGTATTTGGATTTTTACAGAAAATTATACAGTTTTGAAATTTTATACACATAAGTCCAAAACAATCCAGTCCCTGGTTAACACACTTGGATTTTTAGCTTAGCACCTGAAGTGTTCAACAAGTATGCAGGGAGCAGTGGCTGTATGTAATTAGAAACTAGAATACACAGCCCAAGGAGCTTCTACCATGCTGATATAGGGGACAAAAATGTAATTGAATCGGTGAATTCACAAAGGCCCCAAGTTCACATGCAAACATATGGGGACTTGCACCCTTTGTGAAGTCACCGATTCAATTGCAATATGGGGACTTTACCTGTAATAATCCGAGTTGCATGTTCTCAGTATTGGATGTCTGCATCTGAAGATCATACGCTGCCAAAGCCTTTCCCCATTCTCCCTCATGCTCGTAAGTGTGGATCCTGTGAAGGAAAATGATAATCCCACATTACTTCTTTTGTTCCACTTTGTTCACATTTATATACTTCCCTTGTTATCATCATCATCATCATCATCATAATCATAATCATAATCACCATCATCATTTTAATCATCTTTTATTGTATTTGCCATAGGTCATGAGTAATAGTCCTGCACAAGACATACTAAACTTATTTCAAGACATAATTAATAAGGACAATTTTACAACTTTTAAATGCAGTCCCACAAAACATTTTGGTCGATTACAGACACATCTTATCGTAGATTCAAGACTGAAGATTCAAGATTCCAGAAAATTTCTTGTTGTGTGAAAACACGCTGAGTAGTTGAACTGGAAGTAATATAACTCCATTGAATATACTTCCATTGAATATGATTGAATATAATTTTTGTTTTCTTGTTCCGTTTATACTTTCTTTTTCTCTTCCTTTCCTTTTTTTTTTGTTTCCCTTCTCCTCACTTCTAAGTTCTTATGTCTCTACTTCCTTCTTTTTTTCTAATTTTCCCTTCTCCCTTCTCCTTCTGTTTCTTTTCTTTCCTTCTTTTTTATCCATCTTTCCCTTCTTCCCTTTTGTCTCTTTTCTCTTCTTCAGTCTTTCTTTCTTTCTTCTTCTTTTTTTATATATTTCTTTTTTGTTTTTCATCTACATGCAGTTTATTTTGTTCTTCTTTCTATTCTCTTGTCTTGTATCTCTACTGTTACTTTTTTCTCATGTTCTTTCTCAGAATCCTCCCTTTCCATATCCTTACTGGACTGCCTTTATTTGAGTGCTTATATATGATTTACTGGTCATGTACAGCATATATTAGTTGTTATATCCTAGATCAAAAAATATCCTAGTAGTGATTGGCCAAGGTTGGCTCACGTGACATAAAATAGTTTCACCATCAACCGAGCTCTGCCAAAAGATAGATATCCCAGAATCGTGACGTCACGATATCAGTATAATTTCCGCTATACCGATATCGTGACGTCCCAAGCCACTGCCCCAGCGTATGCGACGCCAAGCACTGTGTAGACTATAGTGCGTGCGACGTGTATTGACGTGTATACACAGCAGCGCAGATCGCAACGCTGCAATGTGTCCAAATTTAAATGTTGGCAAAGTGATGATGAATGGTGAGTTGATATTTTAATCAGACTTACTCTGTAAGTACTTTTAGACTTCGTTATTTTAATTTTTTGATCAAGGATATAAATCAAATATACCATGCACTTTTTTCGAGGCACCAGTGGAAATTATGGATTCTCTTCGGTGACTGGCATATACCACTATTTTCTTCGGGGCTGCGCCCCTCAGAAAATAGTGCTATGCCAGTCACCTCAGAATCCATAATTTCCACTGGAGCCTCTCAGTGCATGGTACATTTGTTTAATATGTGCAGGTATTTTATGTATCACATCCAGATGGTATTGTGCAATTTACTTTTTAGTGTTAGTTATATTTCGTAACCGTCTATTGTATATTACTCTTGTAACAAAACAGCCAGAACATATCTGTTGATTTTAATGGCAAATTTATTTTTATTTTGGGCATGACAATAAAATTTTAATCTTGAATCTTGAATCTATAAAGTATGAAAAACAACAATGACAGCAGTCCAGTTACCTTGCAGTGTTGTGATCTCAAGGAATCGGTCTTGGTCTCGAGACCAAATTTTGGAGATCTTGGGCTCAGTCTTAGTCTCCGAAGCAAGAAGTCTCAGTCTAGGAGGTGCAAGTCTCGGTCTCAATGCTCAAGGTCTCGGTCTCAGTCTTGGTCTTGGTCTTGGTCTCGGAACAAATGGTCAAGGTCTTAGTCTCAGTCTCGAAATCAAGATCACAAACAGTGTTGTGATCTCGAGGTCTCGGTCTCGAGACCAGATTTTGGAGGTCTCTGTCTCTAATCTCAAAGTCTCGGTCTTTGTCTCGGAAGCAAAAAAGTCTCGGTCTTGGAGGTACAAGTCCAGGTCTCAACACTCAAGTTCTCAGTCTCGGTTTCGGTCTTGGAACAAATGGTCCAGGTCTTGGTCTCGGTCTTGGTCTTGAGACCAAATTCTGGAGGGCTTGGTCTCAGTCTCGGAAGTAAAAAGTCTCGGTCCTGGAGGTGCAAGTCTCAGTCTCGGTACCAATGGTCAAGGTCTTGGTCTTGGTCTTGAATTCAATTCAATTCAATTTAATTCATTCGGTCCAATGATAAACAACATGGAAACTTTGTGTGGGTTCACATGTAACAAATATACAGACAAAGACACGAACACATTAAAATCAATAAAGGAAATCAATTAGCATTAAAATCAATAATACGAAATATTACATTAATGTATTGTAAATAATTGTTTTGAAATCGAGACCACAACACTGTTACCTTGCATTGGTATCCACCAGCCTGCCAGCCCCACACCCATACACACTATCAGGTTCACCAATCCCTCCATAGGCTTCTAGCAGGAGTGTCTGGATGTTGATGCCAGATTCCGCTGACAGGGAGCTGAAGGAGGTGGTCTCAGACTCTTGGCTCCCAGACTGACTCGAGGGGTCATTACCCGATGGAGCCTTCAGCAAGCTGGAAATAAAATAAAACTTGAATCACTCACAAACTTGATTTTGATTGGATATTTACCTACAAATCAGATATTTTACTGCAAACTTTTTTATGAAATCCAGGAAAACGTGAATATTTTCTATCCATTGGTATCTATATCTACACATAGCTAATAAATGCGTTCAATTCACAAAATTAATTGTAACTTCAGAATATTAACAATACAACCTATACTACATTGTTAGATAATTGAAAGATTAAATGAGAACTTACCTGTTTGAAATTTAATCTTAATTATATAAGTAATATAACCGGAGGGATTACGTCATCAAATGAAGAGCCCGCCAGTACGCATGCTCAATATTCGTAGTAAGCAAGAGGATGTGACTGCTGATATTGACTTGAAAGTATTTTGAGAAC
>JZLH01S0189719.1:8771-20674 GCA_001188425.1 Eucidaris tribuloides | reverse complement strand
AATCTCAAGTAGCAGTTCTAGATATGAAAATAATGAAAAACCATTTAACATGAAAATAAAGAAATACAAACTAAGAATACTATTGCACTATTTAGACATAATTAACATAAAACTTACATTAATACTAGCAAATATACTAATAATTCAAAGCATAAAGACACAAACAATTCCCATAGAATAAAATAACAATCAACGCGTCTTATGTTACAGCTCGGATTATTAAACATAATCAAAAAGGCTTGGAACGACAGAATTATGGAAACAATAGGTCACCAATTAATATATAACAAAATTTCAATTTGTCTTATAAATAATTGCATTTTGCATAATTAATTATGAATATATTAAAAATACAATTGAATATCAGTATTTGACTAATGTTTTGTTTAAAAGGAAAAAGGAACATGACAAAGACGCGTGTGCAAATTTGGTTGCGATCGGACGACCAACAGCGAGATCTTGGGGGGCCAAAAGGCCCCCCGCCCCACAGTCCTTTCAAGCCTCCAAATAGCCCAGTCTTTTAGGGTTAAAGTTTAAAAGACTGACCGAAAAAAGACAAATACGCGACAAGTTCGCAACTTCAAGTTTGTGTGAAAGCAACACCATAACAAGTGCAATATACGCATATGCGCGCATAACCCGCTTCTGGTACAATACGATCTGGTCATCTGAACTTCGTGTGGCGAACAAAGTTTGAGGCAACCACTAATCAGTAGTTTACTTAATCACAATTTTTAACAAGGCTACGTTAGTGGTAAATTTACTCTCGGTCAGTATCCAATTTTGTTAATATCATCATTGTGTACCAGGTTTGTAGCATCTGTGAGCAATTTTAATACCCCTTTCATATTGACAGCCGAAGTGGAGTGCACTCCGGAGTCCAGAAAGGCAGTTAGCTCGCACTTTGGAGGGCAATAGGAAAATTCTGAGATTTTTTTTTCGGATCGGATTCAAGCTGAGTACTCAACCCACGTTCGAGAAGAGGGTACAGGCGGAGTAACTCGCACGGAGCTGCAGTTCGGTTAACTCAGTAATCTCGCGCGTGTTTACATTTTCCTGTCCAAACGCACTAAGCAAGTTTAGTTGTGGGGATTTAAATTCGGGGTTTGATTTTGTTTTGGTAGCAAGTTCGAATCGTTTTGTTCTAAGATTTTTTGATATTTGTGTTCTTCCTGATATTCAACAAAAGTATCTGAAATCAATACCTTAACAATAGAAATTATCTAACCCAAACCAAGTTCCGTGAACTGATGGTATTTGAGTCAATCCCCTGTATTTTCAATCATATTTTTTGTACTCAGATCACACAATCGTCTGACAAGAGTCAACTATTGAGGCAGTCAAGTATGTAGGCTACAGAACCAATGTAATAAGCGATTGATTGCGAAAATTTGCGCGAACGCTTGTTGAGGTAAGCATTCGGCCCACGCATGATGCGCGAACGTTCGCAGCTGTAAACATGGAAACGACTGCGGATACACCGCTGGGCGGTGCTTGCCAGTATGAAAGGGGGTGTAAAAGTCGGTCCCAGTAAAGCGGATTCAACTCACCGGGAGTTACTCCGTAGTAACTCACTTACGCCTTCACTATGGAAAGGGGTATATGAGACTTTCGGGCCTTGATACCTTGTAAAGGAAATAGGCAAGATTTAAAGTATGTCCTAAATTACGACACAATGCTTCCCAAAAGTCAATTCAGTGAAACCTGTCTATAGTGCGCCACCAAAGGGAAACAAAAAACATGACCATACAGATGGCTCCTATGCGACAGGTTCGTTAACACATGATTTGTCTTCGGGGATATCATTTTTGTGGCCACTATACGACAGTTGGCTGCCTATTGACAGGTGCCGCCTGAGAAGGTTTGACTGTATCTATGTTAAAAAGTTTCTGGAGCACGTGTGAAAATTTTGTTCTCATACTTTCCGCCTTAATATTATCATGCAGATTACTTGATTGCGTTATCCTTTCTATGGGATCAATTTTCTATCAAATGGCCAAAGCCTACTAATACTGGTCAATTAATGCTTGTTTCTTCTCATTGTAAATAAATGCAAGGCTAATCCTTCTACTGCCTGATACACTCTACTTCCTAGCAGTGTATTCGTATGTGGTTTATATCTCATTTGGTTCTTCAGTATAGGCTAACATTGTGGAGCTTCCAATTTAAAAAAATTGTTCAACTTTAATATCTGAGCTAATAGTAGTGTTCAAATGCAAATAAACACCCTAGAATACCAAAGGCTTTGGAAAGTTTTAATGCCTGCCAATGCAAGGTATGATGAATAAACAATTTCTACTCCGGTGGATGATAAATAGCCTAGATCCTGCCACACAGTAAGTCTACTGGAGGAAATGGGTAGGTGAATCCGGTCAATTTTAATGCCTGTAGATTTTCCCCTTTTTAAAACTAAAACATTATTTTGAAATCAATTTCAGGCTTCATTTTTAGACGCTTTATCAAAGATACTTGAAGCCTGGATGATTATGTAGGCTCACATTTTTTTTAAACTGTGGTCAATGTTAGCAACTGTGGCTTTTAAAGCAGTGACATGATTTAACAGAGTAAAATCTCAGCAAAGATCCAAATGAGTTGAAACTTACGACGAATAATTTTGTGGGCAGGTTAGAACTCAGTATCGCAAGTGAACGCGGCAGGATAATAATATCCAAGTGGCATAGGAGACCGATCTCCGATATGGTATTATGGCGCTATATAAAATGATTATTTCAGCAGTTTAGTATTAAGTATAGTATTAGTATTAGTATTATATAGTATTATCATTATTAATTATTATATTATTATTATTATTATTATTATTATTAATTATTCATCATCTATTATTAGGCATTTTCTTACTTCTCCCATATCACTATCAGTGCCCTTTAAAACATTAAATTTTGAAATTTAATCCGAAGAAGGAAATTAGGTTTGCTGACTATACACTGGTTTCAAATACACACAGTATTTATACATTAAACATCGGTCAGTGCCCTAACTCAAGGTGCCCTTAATTTTCCAAAAACTATTTCCCGTTCGGTGTTTTAAGAGTTGGCATCACCCAGAGGCCATTTCCATTGTTTTTGAGCATTGTATTTTAAGCAGTTTATTTTCATTTCTTGTGGATTTATTTTTATTTTTTGACTCATTCTATTTCTCAATTTGAGTTATACGCTGATCAGGAAGCAGGCAGAGTCCTGCTCTTTCTGATGAGTATATCTCATATACCGCTTAACAGCCTCCATTAACCCTTTGGATGCTATAATGTAAAATATAGTCGAAAATCTAGGCCCACCCCCCATTCCACTTCCACTTTCCATTGTCATCTTTTATTTCCTACATTCATTCATTCGCTAACCGCGTGGCACTACTACCTTCCGTAACATTAGGCCAGAACTCTGCAACCAGGTAATCCAAAGTTCAATAACTGTTTTAAAGGACTCACCTAACTCTGTGTATTTCTTATACCATTTTTACACAGCAACCCAAAGCATCATACAAAATATGAATTGCAATTTCCGATCACTTTAAAGTGGAATGAAACCCAGACACATTCCTGCGATTCAGAGATTACAGAACATGCTAGAAGGAAATTTGGTGAAAAGTTTGAACAAATTTTGGTTAAACGGTTCAAGAGTTATGTTTGTTCAAAGTTTATTTGATCCTATGTTATGGAGTATTGTTAAGATTGGCAACTCTGCTAGCTTGGTTTAGATGAAACGTGTGGAAACTACCTGCCATTGGTTTTGTACACAAATTTTTCATTATTCTCACTTTTTATAATATCTGAATTTGGCCTCTTGCTGTTGTGCAAGTATGTCCTAGCAAAAATGATTCTATCTACATGTTTTTTCTGAAAGAATTTAGATACTTTCTCACTAACACTTCAGAAACTGCAAATTATTGAAATTTCTGTAGCAATCCAATGGAAAGTTTCTCCACATTTCATCTGAAAAGTGGGTAGAGTTGCCATTTAAGCATGCCTCCATAAGCAAGGATTAAATAAACTTTGAAGGCAATTCATAACTGCTTGAACCATTCAAACTTTCACACTATTCTTCTATCTTGTATTGTGTATTCTCTGAATATTCTGTAAATGTCTGGTTTCATTCCTATTGTAGGTATTCTTACCACAGAGAGCAAAGTAGAACGACGATTGCCAAATCAATCAGGGGTCCATCGAGGTGTTTTCTGCTTAGACTATTCAGACAATCAGAAAACATAAGATTCTAAATAAAGGGATATCTCCTGCAGACTTTTACCAAAGCATCAGAATAAAAACAACTAGAAATCGCAGTATCCACAGACAGGATGATATTTGGTCCTGTACACTAACACTAGTATCATACATGTAGCTCTACATTCCAACTATTTTTAAAATCTGTCCTTAATACTTGTTAAAGTATCGTGTGAAACTCATCACTATAATTATTCAATAGCTGTGACCTTCTGAGCTTTCACGCTTCGCAGACGCTTCACATCAAAATTGACTCTGTATTTTAGTAATCGATCTTCAAACACCCTAAAAAGAACATCAAATCCTTCTAATATGCTTTAAGTTATTGTGTGGAAACCAATGGTCATATATAATGAGCTTGACCTTGACCTGTGGACTTCTGAACTTCAACTTACATTTGCATTTTATGTCATCTACGCTACTTAATACACAATTTTCTAAAATCCTTCTGATATTTTGAAGTTATCGGCACAGCAATCCATTCAAATAGTGAGCTGTGACTTAACCTTTTGACTGCACTCTGAAATCAAACATGGACCTTGATTTTAGTGTCATCTACTAACAGACCAAAATATATTCGCCTGGAAACATTACGACTGACCTTATGGCGAGACAGGGGAAACGCTTACATGCCAAGTTTTATTATCTGTCGGGCGGGGGCGGGGGGGGGGGGGGTAAATCATACCCTTTGACCCATCTGCCTACCTACAAAGAATATATAACCCATACCTGGATTTGCTTCTCCATCTCTGACAATGAAACATCCTCTTGGTAGACGGGGCTAACAGCTTCTTTCAGCATCTTTTCGGTCAGTCTTGCAAAGTACCATCTGTGGGGGGAATAAAGAAATATTACATTTACATAGATTGAACAAAGTAATAGTTACATATAATGTGTCTTGTTATTGAGAGATTTTTTTACAGTGTGAAATGTTTTAAACACATGTCATTTGTCTCCAGGGGAATCATTTCACTGATTCACTTTATGCAGGTGGGCTGCTGTAGAGAGGTGGTTGCTAAAGAAGATAACTTGAGCCAATAATTATACCAAACAGTTACATCAAAATACCCTTTCAAACATCACCTTACACCAATGACAATATTTTGTTACAGGGAAGGAAGAATTTGTCTCAAAATCGGCACGCACGTCGTCCATGTTGAAATCCAAATAACTGTATAGTTGATTAGCCAGAAATAATTTCACATGAATTAATTATTTTAATTTATGCATAAAATCAAAATTTAGCTCTCAATCACTACAGCTTCATAAATGCAAATTTTTTGGTCTAAGCAAATGTACTGTGTAAAAAAAATTTGAATCAAATGATTTATTTGTATTTTATGTTGTTGTTTTTTTACATGTACGTATTTCTTTGTGTTTTTTACCATTTGTTTTCATTGTTTTTCAATGAAATTTGTCTGGGACATTTTTGCAATCATAAACAGCTCATAAAATGAATGAAGTTTAATCAGTAAAGCAAAATAATTCATACATTTAAGAATTTAATCTGAAAATACAAATTATATTGACATTGTATAATGAAGTCACAATTTTGAGCAATTTTCGGTCCGACATGCAAGTTGGAAATGTTGCGTAACATCAGGACCGTGTGCCCGGATGTCGTAATTTGGTCTCAAAAAGATGCGCAAGATTTCAAAGAAAAAAGTCATGAAATGCCGTGGCAATGCTTTGCCCATCACAGACATATTGCGCAAAACGTCCAAACGTCTACGGGCCGCAATCTGCCCCCTCCCCCCTTTTAGGGTAAACTACTTACTCCTCGCATTGATACTCTTGATTGGTGCAATGTAGTTGCTCGGAACATAGCCTTGCCTCCCAGTCTCTTGTGATCTAGCCAGCCACCAGTTCACCATCTCTGAAATCAGAAAATTTACAACAATTAAAAGGTAAGTTTCAAATTGTGAAACAATTACTCATAATTGTATAACATATGGACAGTTCCACAGTAAAGGTCTCCAACTCTGCTAAATTGAGGTAGTAGGTGAATATTAGGAGCAAATCTCCAAAAAGTAGGAGGAAAGTAGGATATTTATACATGTAATTAGTGTTTGGAGTAGTAACCCCGAAGAAAATGGAAACGTGTAACGAATTTACAAAAAAAAATTCTAAGATTGGCGATAAAGTGAAAATCTGCAAAAACAAATTTCCTTCACAAACAGGTCATGTATAGTTACAGTACTCTCAGCAAACAAACTGTAAAGACTACAATTCAAACCAATATTAAGCTTATCACAAAGGGGGTTTTTTGACAAACAGTAGGAAAAAGTAGAAAAAGTAGGACCAGTTGAAGGCCAGAGGGCATAAAAATGTGGACATGGACTGTAAATTCTGAAAGCATCATCAAAGTCACAGTTTTTAATTTCCTTTCCTTTTTATGTGGACCATTCAAATAAAAAAAATACAAAACAATAATTAAAGACACTATATAATACTGTGGAAGACCCGTTTTAAAAATGGTTGAACTTTGCTATCTGACATATCTGACAGCGTTTGAATGGACAAATAAACACCCTAGAACACAAAAGTTTGGACAGTTATGCTGTCACTAGTACAATATGTGCAGATACAAATTGGCACATTAATTTCTATCAGGCGATAGAAAATTCTGCAACACAGCAGTCTATGAGGGAAAACTGTAATGGTCTCTCAATGATTTTTACTTTTTTAAAGCACTTAATGATCGTTTTTAAACTGCAATTTTTTTCAGGGCTTCATTTTTAGACCATGTCAGAGACACTGGTAGCATGGGAATCATGCAGCTCGGATTTTTTAAACTGAAAACATTGTTACATGTATAACAAGCCCTTAAGATGAACTTTGCTTTACCGCAAAAGCCCAACAAAATCTACTCAAAGACGCTATATAACACTGTGAAGACCCGTTTTAAAAAATTGCCAAAATTTGCTGTCTGACATATCTGACAGTGTTTGAATGGACAAATAAACACCCTAGAACACAAAAGTTTTGTACAGTTATGCTGTCACTAGTAAAATATGTGCAGAAACAAATGGCACATGAATAAATTATCAGCCGATAGGAAATTCTGCAACACAGCAGTTTATGGGGGAAAACTGTAATGGTCTCTCAATTGATTTTTACTTTTTTTAAAGCACAATGATCGTTTTAAACTGCAATTTTTTCAGGGCTTCATTTTTAGACCATGTCAGAGACACTGACAGCATGGGGAATCATGCAGCTCAGATTTTTTAAACTGAAAACAATGTTATACAATGCCTTTAAGATGAACTTTGCTTTACAGCAAAAGCCCTACAAAAATCTACATAATACGTACAAATTTGCCATATCGTGTTCGCAACAGGAAGGAATATTTTGCCACAAATTCTTTGTTTATATGAACATGATAGGAAATTTGCACAGGCAGGTTTTGAAAATGTGCTGTATAGTTCACTGTCTAGTATAATTTTACTGCCATTGTTTCCTTGTAAGGAGATTCAATCATTTGATATTTTAATGGTTCTAGCTTCTAGGTAGTTTTAATTTCCACTTACATATACATTGAATTCCAACATTTTCCTTTTACCACAGAATTGCCCGCATATATTTGTGTAAAATAACGAGAATATAGTCACCATCTTTACAGTGTCATGAGAATTTAACATTGACGAAAGGCATAATTTCTTATTCTGAAATAAACATCTTCTAATGATAGTTCAAATACTGACAGCAATAGACCTGTTTACTAACATATTCGAATTTTAGATACTACGTATGTAGTTTGCTTGCCAGAGGTTTGCCTGACATAGCAACAAGTAATGCATGCAGACGGGATTCCAAGTGTTATTGTAATCATTGACCCACTGCCTCCGAGATTCTGAAATCCCCTCGAGTTAACACAGGACACATCCGGTTCCCGGAGCCAACAGGTTCATATCAGGTTTAATAATGGACTACATGTACCTTGTTACCAGGTTCACAGGAAAGAAACATTCATAAATTGGAATCAGTAAACAGGGTTATTACAGATACAATTACTATAACTACTTTGACATTTAAATACTGTGTAAACAATGGAACAATGTAAAATATGATACATTTAAACACATATCATTGACATCGCATATCATTAGGTATCAGGAAGAAGCATTCATGTGATAGAACATCGAGAAACAAGGAAGTTTCATAAAACCAGGAGTTTAAGTTATTTATCATTTGTAACATCTCTCTTTCATGACTTAAAACAATTACAAGAGAAGGATGCTTTGTGTGTTTTCTTAATGCACAAGAAGCATTTGGCAAAGTCAATGGGAACAATATTGTGACATGAACTATATCAATCATCAAACATCAATCATGTAGTATGGTGAAAGGCGCATTAAAGGCCTTCATCAAGATTTTACATTTACCATGGATGCAATAAATGTAGGTGCTTGAAAATTGGTTTAATGTGTTTTGTGTAAAACAATCATTTTTTTTTCTAGTTACTCCTTTTCATTTAGCTTCATTGATAAAAGTCGCTTACTCAGTCAGACTGGGTACTTATGGTGAACTGAACATGTACGTACGTCTCCTGGATATAATATGTCAATGTACATGTATAGTACTGGTCATTTGTTTTACTTAAAATGCGAAGTGACAATAACTATCAGAACATGGTAGAACATGGCAAAATACAGTGTAATTAACTGCAATGCCCAAAACAGACGGTGTTAATAGAGAATTAAAATAATACAACATATGTACCAGATATGTTTCTGGCCCCTTCTGGGCGGAGGCAGGATAAAATGTATCAAATTGCTAGTTTACCAAAACACATACCCAGTCAATATTACCCCCTCCCCCCTTTCCCCTTACTGGAGGAACTTTTTAACCCTAAATTCTCTCCCCTCCCCCCACCCCCATATTCTACACGTACATGTATGTTGTATTACTTTGGAACAGTCTACTATTTTCAAGGGCAGGTGAATATCAAAATTCTATGCAGTACAGTATATTCACTAACAGTCCCATAGGTTACTGCCACACCCCTCAGATGACTTAGTAGACTCCAATTCCAGTGAAATTGATCCAGACTGACATCCTGATGTAGTTCATCTGCCTTCCTCCTTGTAAAGGTCAAGGGTTCATTTGCCTAACTGTCATGTTGATTAATGCGGTAACCACAAACAAGAATGTCACATGGTATGCAGTCTGTGTCAATTTAGGGGAATTCCCAAAACCTGTTTTTCCACTTGTACCTTATATCGGGTGGTGGCCGAGAAAAAAACAGGATGCAAATAAGGTAATCATTTTCTTCATTTTCCAGAAGAACTTGCTATGTTTTTCCATTCATCCAATATTGTGTTCTTTTGTGAGCAAACCCAACACTTACATCGTTAATTTTCATTCACTGATTTTCATTTTAGAGCCGACTTTGCAAAGCAGTGCATTTCAGCTTTTCTCAAGCGTTATGATGTGTGGTCCCATGAAATTACACTTACAGTAAACTGGTGGGTGAATACCAAATTTATATTTGATTCACAAGAGTGGCCCTAAAATGAAAAGTACTGAATCAAAATGAAAGATCTTAGTGTCGTTCTACTCACAAAAGAATGGTCTATCAGATGAATTGTACAAAGATGAGCAATTATTTAGGAAAATAAACATAAACGTACCGATCTTTTAAATTTGGGCCACCCTTAATAGTACATAATAGCTCATAACAAATACATACTGTCAGTACTTACGTATTGTTTAGTATTTCCAATTTTTCGCCTTTCCTGAATGATAAATCATCCTCTGATCTGGCCTCGTAATCATAGAGTGCTGTGTATAAAATTACTGTACAGAGAGAGAGAATGACAAAAATAAGAAAACATAGTTGAAAAGAAATAATACAAAATTAATACATGGAGCATTTATTGTCATACTGTTAACATTTTATGCAAGTTCGACACATGACTATTGTATCGTTTAAAAAGTAAAACAGGGCTCAACACTAGCACTTGGCCGCTTGCCTGGGGCAAGTAAAAATTTTCAACTATACATTAAATACTCATTAAAGACTCTTTTTGGTCATTTCAGTTTTAATTTTGTGTAAATTCCAATTGAATAGAATCTGTAAAAATACTTTTTTAACAAGGTACTGTTTCTAAAGTAACACAATTAACACAAACATTTCGTTTACTTGGGCAAGTAAAATTTTTGGGGGGCAACTAAATGAATGAGTTTGTTTGCCCAAATGGACAACCAGCCAAAACAAATTAGTGTCCAGCCCTAAATTATTGATTACCTCAGAAATTTGGACCAAATGTAAGCTAGAGTACTAAGTCTGCAGAAAAAAAAACATTTCTGAGTAACTTAGTCATGCTCGGAGGTATCAAAAATGATTTATTAGTATGTTTTGTCCACTCAAAAACTGCACTCAACATCAAAACAGAAAGTTATTACTAGTAATTGCTTTAGCCTTCAAACAATGTACAAAACATGGACGATTGTACAAATTTTTAATTGCAGTACAGTGGGGTAATCATGCCATCAAAAGAAAACTGTGGCCAAGCTTCTACACAGAACCAAGTTAATTTAACATTCAAATGGGATCACCTAGTTGGACTTTTTGTTAATGTTTAAAGAGGAATTAGAGTACTGGCTGATGGTGGAAAATATTTCATCAAAATTCCACATTTCATTGCTTTCCAGGTGAAAGTATATTACCTTTGCAATGTAATGTGGGGCTTATTCACTTCAAATGTACACAGGTGAATTTTCCACCATCAGCCCTATGCAAAATTTAACATTTTCCCATACTAGTGCTTTGTCAGTACGATAAGTTACATGTATGTAGAGGATTTGTTAAAACAAATACTGTTTTCAACTAGTGTTGCACGACTAAGTCGCCAAAAGTCTCCGACTTTAGGAATGCAAGAGTCGACTCTCTGGATCACTGTGAAAACATCGATGACAATCAACATCGCAGTCTTTTCATTTCATGGCCAGTTCAGTTCAAGTAGAGACATATATGGGGTATATATTCAGGTTGTTGAACTGAAATCATTGAAGAAGGACACTGAACAGTCACTGTATAGGCTGTAATATGATTCTTTTTACCTATTGATCATGCCGACAGACCCAAATGCAGAGAGCCGCCAAATAGTCGGAGTCGCGACTTTTGACAGGCGACTAGTCGACTCCAAAAAACCCGGAGTTGTGCAACACTATTTTCAACTACACATGCTCTCATTTGTACAGTAGTGACATTTTTGGAATACCATCTGTTCATAGAAGGCATGAAAACAGTTAATATTACAATTATGTTGTTCTGCAAGTACTCAATCTCATCTTCAAGTGCAAGAATTCTTGTTTATGAACAAAAAAACAAACAAACAAATCAGCCATAAGACACTTAAAGGCCTGCTGTCATGGCAGGATGAAAAACACCCTCTTTTGACTAAAATTGTAAAAAGGCTAATGATACCCATAATGCAACGGAAACCGCCATGACAGTTTGAAAAAACATTTGTTACCCCCCCCCCAATAATCTGTACACTATGACACTATAACAGTCCATGTTCATGAATATGTGCCTGTATTCCAAGACTTGTCTTGTTGTCATCCTCTATGTGGTTGAATTGACCCTTGACAGTGGGCCTTTAAGATATCATCCAGAGTACTCAGTAAGGAGTTTTCGATTTGCTCGTCCACTATGGTT
>JZLH01S0189708.1:28608-38988 GCA_001188425.1 Eucidaris tribuloides | reverse complement strand
TATCAAAGGTATATGTTTACTTATTACTGCTTTGTGTTTTGGAAATATTCAGCAATATAGACTGAACCTTTTTAGGAATGGGGACAGATATACTTGTTCTGAGGTGTCACAGCAAAATTGGTTGAATGAATTGAACCTGTTAATTTTATCAAATTTTGTTATACACAGAGAGTTTAAAGTTTTATTATCATTTAGATAACTTATACTAAGTATTTCTTGCAGTAGGCCTACATCTACGGAGTGAATAGTACCATTTGGAACAAGAGTATGTCAATTGCAAGACAGTTTTGGAGACACGCCTGCTTTATTCCTTGTATTTATATTTATATGTATTTGTTTTAGTTTTTTTTTCTTGCCTGCTCAGAAGTGATGGGACAATAGCATTAGTGTCTTGTTTAGAACACACTTCCATACAATCAATGTCAATTCGCCTTTATTGGGGAGCTGTTTTCCTTCGTCCCGATCTCAAATATCGTCAGGGAAGAGGCTGAAGATGCGAGATGCTGTGCCATCGCTACGAACCCACCGTCTCTCCTCCTTTCCCCGTCCGTCCTCATTTACTTGTATCACATCGCATCAAGGCCGGGGCAAAGAAAAACGAAACTGTTTTTAAAATGTCTAATTTGGTTAGGCATCTAATTAATTCCAGGGGGCATTTCACACTTGACAAGATAAATTCATTATGTGAGTCCTGACGAGCAGCCACCGAGCCTGGACCGCATCTCATATTGCCGGTATTTTTCTTCCGCATCTTCTCCTTTATGATTCTTACTTCTTTCTTGGACGAGTGTTTTCTCTTCTTTTCAAAATATATTCCTCTTCCATTTTAATTGGGGTAAATGTTGTTTCTTTGGCTTCGCTCTGTTTACTGTGCTTTGCTCATGTTCCTATTCACCATAATGTCTTCTAAGCCACCACTTCTTATTTCCTTCTTTCCATCCTCATTCCTTTTTTGTTCTTTGTCCTCCTCCTTTTTCTTCTTGTTCTCTTCCTGTTCTACTTCTTGTTCTTCTTCTCCTCCTATCTCCACCTCCTCTTCTCCTCCTCCTCCATTCTTTTTCATTTTTCCTCTCCTCCTTCTCCTCCTCCTTTTCTTTTCTTCTTCTTTTCTTTTCTTTTCTTCTTTTCTTCTTCTTTTCTTTTCTTTTCTTCTTCTTTTCTTTTCTTTTTCTTTCATTTTTCTTTTTTTGTTTTTTTCTTTTTCTTCTTATTTTTTTTATCTTTTTCTTTTTTCTTCTTCTTCTTGTTCTTTTGTTTTTTTCTTCTTCTTCTTCTTCTCTTTTCCTTCTTCTTTTTCCTTCCTCTTCTAGTCTGTCTTCTTCTTTTCCTCCTTCCTCTGCTTCTCAAGGATACAGTTAGTTGCAGATATTCTGCCTCAATTTAAAGCATCGCTTGATATGCTATTTTTTCATTTTAGTTTTGTCAGTTGTGGTTAAAGGTCCACACGGTCTGTTACATTGTTTAATACTGTATCACGAAATTTTCGCGCGGAGGTGGTGTTTTCATTATTTCGTGACGTAATGCACGCGAAAATTTTCACTTCCTTTTATTTCTGTAGAAAGTGAATGCAAATACACTGCACACTGAAATCGCAAAAATAAACTCGCAAATTTCTCGTCAAAATCAAAAGCAAAAATCGTGAAAAATGTAATGCACACGAAATATATGGCGCATACAGTTTTTGTGTGCTTGTTTGTTTAGGTGTGTGTGTATGTGTATGCACAAATATATTAAATCAGTTTGAACTTATATAATGATCCCTGATGTTTACACGTTTGTAATTGCATAGGTAATAATGTATGTTTGAGTTATCCCTGAAATTACGCTGGAACTCAAAGATAGATGGAAAGAGAGAGAGAGAGAGAAAAAAAAAAAATGTGTCTGAAAAATACTTATAAATTCAGGAAATGTAATTTTGGTAAATCACATTTATTTCAAACTCATGGCATGAAACATTTGCCGCTGTGGCTTGAAATATTCATAAAGGTCATTCGAGGACTCGGCAACTTAAGTATCGACATTATCATTCTCTAGGTCATAAATTCATAATTCCCAACTGCGTGACAAATTGATCAAATATGCAAGTGATAATCCATGAACTCAGTAGTGTCACCTGTCATTTGAAATTCATAATATTCACCCAGATAATTCCCCTGCCCCCTCTAGCCAGAGTCATTTTAAATGGTCAGGAAAAAAAAATGGGAGAAAAACAAAAATTCAGAGTGACAGAACAAGAACAAGAAGAGAGATAAAAAACACGCACATTTGAATGAAGATATCAGATCTGCTGATGCCACTGCCAAAAATATTAAAAAAGTAAAATTAAATTTAAAAAAAATGAATGAATAACAAAACCAAAATTAATTTATACTTGAACAGGTTGTCATACAAAGAGAGCAAGAGAATGAAAATAGTAATTTTAAATGGTCCAAAAAAGGGAAAAACAAACAATTCTGAGTGGCAGGATAAGAAGGAGAAGAAGAAGAAGAGAGAAAGAAAAAAACCCACAAATAGTTGAATGGAGATATTAGAACTGCTGAAGACACTGCCCCCAAAATACAAAAATGAATAAATAAATAAATGACAAAAGAATCCAAATTGATTTGTACTGGAACAGGTTGCCATAGAAATGGAACTAGAGATTGAAAATGGTTGTTTTAAATGGTCAAAAAAAATCGGAGTGACAGAAGAAGAGGGAGAAGAAGATGAAGAAGGAGAAAGGAGGAGAAGGAGGAGGAGGAGGAGGAGGAGAAGGAGGAGGAGGAGGAGGAGGAGAAAAAGGAGGAGGAGGAGAAGACGAATACTAATAAGAAGAAGAAGAAGGAGGAGGAGGAAAAGATGAATAATAAGAAGAAGGAGAAAAAGGAGAAGGAGGAGAAGAAGAAGGAGAAAAAGAAGAAGAAGAATGAGGAGGAGGAGATGAAGAAGGAGCAGAGGAAGAAGGAGCAAAAGAAGAAGAAGAAGGAGGAGAAGGAGAAGCAGAAGAAGAAGAAGAAAGAGAAGAAGGAGAAGGAGAGGAAGAAGAATACGAGGAAGAAGAAGACAACGAAGAAGAAGAAGAATAAGAAGAAGAAGGAGAAGAAGAAAGAGAAAAAGAAGAAGAAGATGACGAAGATGAAGATGGCGACGACAACGACGGGGAGAGATATATAAACGCACACAGTTGAACGAAGATGTCAGGACTGATGATGATGTCTTTGCCAAAAAACAAGGAAAAAGGACAAGTGATAAATAGCAAAAGAATCTAAATTTATTAGTGTTAGAACAGGTTGTCATAGAAAGAAAACAAGATAATGAAAATTGTTCAATGGTCCAAAAAAAAAGAGAAAAACAAAAGTTAAGAGTGACAGAATAAGAAGAAGAAGAAAAAGAAGAGAGAAAAAACACCCGCACGCACAGTTGAATGTAGATACAGGATTGCTGATGCCATTTGCCCAAAAATAAAAGTAAATTAATAAATAATGCAAGAATCAAAATTAATTTGTGAGTACTGGAACAGATTGTCATAGACAAGAGAACGGAAAAGGATGGGATGGTTTACTTCTTGCTATATGAGAAAATTAAAATTCATCTCCATGCATTGAAATGAAGAAGCTGTAATGAAGGTGGAGCAGTGCAGAAACGCACTCGCTGCCGTTGCGTCCGGTTTGGTCGCGGCAGTTACATGTATGACTTTGCTTGAGATTCAGCCCCGGGGGCGCACTGCATACGTACGTTTAATGAGTGTAGCCGTGAAACGCAGAAAGTATCGGCGGCGGGGGAAAGAGCGAGCATATAGCGCGCCAACACACGTTGGGGTCTCCGTATTGATTTGGACGTATGAATATTCATGAGTTGTGTTCAGGGGGTATGTGTGTGTGTGTGTGTGTGTGTGCGAGTGTGTGTGTGTGTGTTTCTCTCACGATGTTCACAAGACTTGAATGAGTGTATTTCAGTGCATGTGGTTGTGTTAGGGTGTAAATTTTGTTCTTTTTTCCTGTCCATCTGCTCTACTGTCCTTGTGTTGATTAAAACATTTTTTTTTTTGGTGCTTTTTTTTTTTTCATCTGGCTGTGGCCACAGGGGCCAGATTTTATCATATTTTATTGATTTTATTTCGGGGTAAAATGGATTTTGGGGGTCGGTCTAATGGAATTGCCACCCTCCACGGTGCGAATAACCTCAAGTTCACGCGGACGCGGGACTGAAGGGGACAGGTGGAGAGATGGCGCGGTGCCGCGGAACCGTCGCGACCCACGTATAAACAGTTTGGGACACATATATCGCTATACGCCATCGATAAAACATTGCACGGATTGGCAATGCCCGGCAGACAAATGAATATTTTAAAGCTTTCACTCTCTTATTACATTGTTTTTATATTATTGCATATCCGAAAGATTTTTTTCTTGTGTGTGTGTATTTTTAAAAAGATACAATACCCGTTTGGCATTTCGTATGGATGAAAATAATTATTTGCCAAAGTCTTTTTTCCCTTTCAATAATACATTTATAATATACTACAGTGATCAATCAAAATACTGTAAGTTTGATTTTTATTTTTTGACTTTGATAATCTGTATTATCCGATCCCCTCATTCATTCAATGCATTGTTCGTGATTATCAAATTGTGATTTGACCTTTGACTTTCACGTACATTTCTCGTAAATGGAATGGTGCTGAAGTGAATGCCTCATAGTAAACAGTGAAATGTTGACTTTTGCAATTTAAAAATTATATACATATATGACAAAGCTATCAAAGGCTTGTGTCAAGTTTATGTGCGACCTTCAAACAAGTCATCAATTCTGCTAGATTGATGTGTGAGGATAAATCACCAAGTCTGTATGTCTGGCACGATCATTAAAGTCATCATTTAATAATGTTTCTAGTCCAAAAAAAAAAATATGTGAGCTATGTGTATGATCTTCCATGCAACTACATAGTATAGTGTCTCTGATAAGTTCTAAAAATGAAGCCCTGGAAAATTGCATTTCTAAGTGATCATTAAGTGCTTTTAAAAATTGATAATACCATTCCAGTTTTCTCCCATAGACTGCTGTGTTATAGATTTTTTTGTCCCAAGGACATAAATTCATGTGCCAGTATTTTACTAGGAACAACATAACCAAACTTTTATGTTCCGGGGTGTTTATTTGTCCATTCAAACACAATTATCAATGTTTGACAATTTCTTTTTTTGAAATGGAACCTCCACAATGTTGAAAAGCACCTTAAGAGAACAATTTACATCAAATTTTGCGCTACAAATAATCATGAATGTGGCGTACTTTAACCACAGAGAGAATTAGAAGCCTAATATACAGACACATACATGTGTTTGTATACATCAGTATAGGCAATCCAGACTGCAATATAGTTAAAATCTTTATGTCATATCATAGGAAAAAAAGTATTGCACTAGTTTTCCATAATCTACATCAAGGGAGGGCGCTAATTTTGCCGTGACAGTGGTTCTTTGAAATATACCGTAAATCGCGTCGGTGCAGAACTGTTCCGTATCTCATTTGATATTTTTCTTACATTTGCTCCGAGCTCATCCTTCAGAACGAACATGATGTAGTTGGCAAAAGCTTTAGTCGGTCACGCCCCCTCGGCTAGCCCTCGCTAGTTCGTTTCGTTTCTCCGGAATCCCGTTTCCCAATCACCCAGTTCAACGACTTCTCTCACCTTTGTCACATTTTTACCCTCTAATCACCTTTTTCATCTCCCGTTCCCTTCATGTTTTTCTTATTCCGCATCTGACTGTCTGGTCCAGTGAATCCCCACAGCTCCCCACCCCCACCTCCCCCCCCCCCACGGAAAAAATGAAACGTAAACACCTACCTCATTTCCAATTGTTGATCCCGGACCAGCCATTTTGAATTTATTTGTTTAACGAAGCAAATCGACTTCCCACTATCTGACAGTCATTTAACCGCATCATCTACAGTTACAATCACTTGACATGATACGTTTCGGCGCCGTACAAAGGATTTGGGGAGGAAAGAATGTAGCGAACTTGTTGTTTTCGCTTTGTTACTGACTGGAAATCTTATAGCTTTTGTATTTCCTTTGAATGAATCTTTATTTATACCTCTCTGGACTACCGTTTTTTAATTTCTTTCTTTGATCTTTGGTTCGTCAGTTTCAGGTTCTCATCTTCGTAGTATTTCAGATTTCAGAGTGCTGTGTTGGAGAGATAAACAAGTCGATCTGCTAAAGGTCAATGTTCTAGAGGTCAAAATGCCAAGGTCAATCTACAGAAGGTCACTGGTCCTTCCCCTCCCCCTTACTGTCAGTCATATTAAATCATCTTGACATGATCTGTTGATCAGTCAGGTTACACAAATGACTGCAGAACTGAGGACAAAAATATGACACAAGGTAATTCTATGGTAATTAAAAAATCATAGTAATGAATGGTGATGTTGTATTTGATGATGATGATGACGTTGATAGTGTTGATGGAGATTACATTAACAATGATGGTGAAGATTATGATGATGATGATGGTGATGATGGTGATGGTGATGGTGACGAATGTGGAGGAGGTGGATGAAGAAGAGGATGATGATGATGATGATGATGATGGTGGTGCTGCTGCCGATTGTGGTGATGAGGAGGAGAAGGAGGAGAAGGAGAAGGAGGAAGAGGAGGAGGTGAAGGAAGAGAAAGAGGAGGCTAAACGACAAAGCACAGCTTTTGGATAAGTACTGTTATTCAAATTGTGTGTATAATGGCTGCATTGAAAGCATTGTAAACAAACAATGTTGATTGAAAACCTGGAAAAGAATTGCATTAAAGCCATAGACTGACAGGTAGGCCTATACATGTAGTTTTAATGGATCAGACAAATTTTCACTGGGCTTTCAACCTAGACGTTGAAAAAAAAACCCAGTAAGGCTACCTAAAGTTGTTTAGAATGATATAGTGTGATTTTTATTTGGTCAGCAAGCAAATGCCACTATGTACAGAACCATGGCAAAATGTTGGGGCCTCACAACATTTTTAAATAGTTTGTCAATTTCTCAAAAATGGAAGCATTTCGTAGTGTGTGAATATGCAATTAGTAGATGATGCAACTCTATCTAAAAACAGTAACAGTAGGCTAAAATCAATTTTTCTCAATATGCTAAAACTACATGTATACACTGCCTTTAAATATTACGGTATCAGAATGTCATGACTGAAATTGAAACTAAAATTAAATGACCAAAAGAAAGCCCAAATTTGTGATACTGTTTTCTTTTTTATTTACTTGTTTAACATTTCTCCATCAAACATGGGAATTTGAGCCAAAGTTTAGGGATGATTAATATCATGCCATTGGCAAGTGAGAAATAACTTTGTCATAAATGTAGTATAAAACAGCGTGTATCAAACCAAATTCTTTGTTTCTGGTTGGCTTACCCCCTTCTCATTGTTCCAGCGTTATCCTTGTGCATTGTTCAAAACAATGACGTGCTTTGAAACGTGGCCATGGAGCGAAGGAGGCAGAAAAAGACGCTGTCGATCGCAGCCAGAATGTCTGTCTATGTCGCCCTCTCTATGTCTCTGTTTACTTACTTCTGCATTCTTTGTGGTGTAATGGAGAACCAATCAAAATAAAGCGTGTCTGCCCACAAACCGACCAATCAGAAGTTAATTGAGCGTATAAGAAATCCTGTTTTGTTTTTTTCGTCATCAGTGAAAACTGACATAGTTGGTTTTCTGTCATGTAGGTCTATGTAACTCACGTTTGGAAGGTGATAATCACTCCACCAATGCAAACACTAGAGCATTGTACAAGAAGTGAGTAATTTACTTCACATTGTGCTTTCAAACACTTCAAATCACAGAAGTCTTGTAAGGTATACAGCGTGTTTCTATTGAAGGTAGTTTTCCGGATGCAACCGGCTAATGGAGGAGAAGATCTCAATAGAAACAGACCTTCTCCGCCATTATCCGTCTTTTTAGCGGAGAAAGTTTCGCCGGTATTTATCCTGCTTTTGCAGGATAATAGCGGAGAAAGATACCGTAAGACATCAATAGAAACAGACCTTCTCCGCCATTTTCCGTCTTTTAGCGGAGAAGAGCCCAATAGAAACAGACGTTCTCCACTATTTTCCGTCTTTTGCCGGTGAGAACCGGAAATAATGAAAACCATGTGATCGGAATTTGACCCCTGGCTGCAGCGCGTGTGTGTTTGATTGGGCATAAATTTGACCTCGGTCATCCCACAATACCTTGTGGCAACCCAGGTCAACGGACTCTTAGCCGGTAATCGTGCGATCCCGTTAGGATCGATCATGCTTTCCGGAAAACGCAACCCAATAGAACAGACCTTCTCCGCTATTAGCCGATTAAATTTTATCCAGATAAATACGGTAGGCTCAATAGAAACACGCTGATAGTCGAAGGGTCAGTACTGATACAACTGTTTCAGTTGTATAAATTGGTGTGTGCATATGTGCGTGTGCATTGCACTTTCACACTTAGCACGCAAATTGCAAATTCGTGACAACTAAATGAGATATTTATTAAGTACAGTATACAATTCAAAGTATAAAAAAATTGAAACTAACCCAATAATTTATTTACCATCAAATACTATTCTATCACTTATTTCTCTCAATTATTGGTTTCTGTCTGCTGTAAGCATATATATGTACATGTACAGTAGACATGTGTGTACATGTACAATATGTATAATTCTCTCACCAAATTGTTTTTGAAATATGTAGTATTATAAAAAAAAATGAAAAAACAAGTCCGGGTTTTGCATCACAAACTTCCTTTTGATCTCAGTAGGGCAGCTGTGCTGGTTTTCATGGGTGTTGATTACATGCAGTAATTGGTACTCAAAGTTGGGTGGAGTCACTGACATTTTATTGTACTTTTCACTCATTCAGCATTCCATTTGCCGAGAAAGAAATGTGTGTGATAAAAAAACGATTCACAATCATATAGATTTTAGTATTACAAATATAAAATTGATTGATTATCTATCTACATCCATCTATCTATCTGTCTATCTATCTATCAATCTATCTATCTATCTACATGTATCTATCTATCTTTCTATCTGTCTATCTATCTATCTATCTATCTATCTATCTATCTATCTATCTATCTATCTATCTACATGTATCTATCTATCTTTCTATCTGTCTATCTATCTATCTATCTATCTATCTATCTATTTACATGTATCTATCTATCTTTCTATCTGTCTATCTATCTACATCTATCTATCTATCTATCTGTCTATCATCTACCTATCTATCTATCTATCTGTCTATGTCTATCTATCTGTCTATCTATCTATCTATTTACCTGTCTATCTATTTACGTATCTATCTATCTATCTATCTATCTATCTATCTATCTATCTATCTATCTATCTATCTGTCTATCTGTCTGTCTGTCTATCTGGCTAGCTATTTATCTTTCTATCTACTTATCCTTCTATTTGTCTATTATCTGTCTATCTATCTACTATATTTATTGATAGATAAGTAGATAGTTAAATACACTGCAGATAGATAATTAGATGAATGGATTTCTAGATAGATAAGTGGATAGAGATTGGATAGATTGATAGGTCTTGTAAGTTGATAGGACGATGGAAACTTTTGTAGGCTAACAAACTTTTCCTTTTTGGGTCAAGGGCCACAAATACTTTAGTACTGTATCACCTTCTCCACAAATGTACCAATCACTTTTTATAAAGATATTGATGAAATTGTAATTCAGGGAGTCTAATCAGCTTTGGCTCAATGGGACATTATTTAGTTTTATAGACATGGTATGTGTATCAGGATGGTGTAGTGTCTGTTTGCGTCTACATCCGTCTGTTATGTTGACGTTGATTGAAGAAACAAAAGAGATGGAGAGTGAGACAGAGAGTGAGAGTAAACAGTGGATGCCAAGATCCCACATTTTTCTTCTGCGTTGTCACTGGTAGGTGTAACCGAGCTTGGAAGCATGTCATCCAAATTAGTGCTCTATAGCACCTGTATGCCTAATTACTGGTGCTGATGTAACACGTCGAGTTATCTTCCATTGCACGTCTTCCATTGCACGCCGGTCAGGGCATACTCCAGGACCAGATTTCAGCCCCCGATGGGATCGATCCACGTTGGAGCACGAACGTCAAAGTCAACGCCGTTGTCTTGCATTAGCGCACGTCACCACGGCTCCCCCGGTGACAACAACGAGGACCAAGGCACGCTGGAATTTTTCTTTCTTGGGGGTGGGATAGCTACGTCGTCATATAGCACGGAGCAGGTCGCGACTCGGGATATAATTGTTACCTGTCGAAAAGCGTTAGCGCTAATATTAGAGCGCAGCTAATTGAGTGTATCATTTCTTATGTTTGAAAACAAATATATGAGGAGTTGAAACAGTCACTGTTC
>JZLH01S0189697.1:81952-99247 GCA_001188425.1 Eucidaris tribuloides | reverse complement strand
GGGGTCCCTTACGTTTTCCACGTTCTCATCAAGGTATGACACGTTTTATACGCTCTCTAACCCTATCTACGGATGGAACGTGAACGCTGGGTAGCGTTGGAGCACGTTTGTGCCCACGGTAAAGGAACCTTTCCGAGCAATAGCAACAGCAGTGTGTATTAAAGGTAAATGACATCATACGCGTACGCAGAGTGGGTGTTTGGGGTGTTCAAACACCCCCCTTTAGCCGAAGAGGGGTGTTAAACACCCCTAAACACCCCCCTTTTTACCCGAAATCAGCCCCCTTTTCTCACGATATCACCCCCCTTTTTCCTAAAAAAGAGGGGTGTTTGAAAATGAAAAATAATTGAGTGTTTAGGGGATTTTGGGAAAATAATTTTCATGACACCCCCCCCCCCCCCTGCTGAGCTAGTTTTCGGCGACTGGCGTGACTAGGAAAAATTGTGGACCTGGGATTTGGAGGAAATTGACGTAAAATTTGGTGCCATTCCCCCCCCCCCCCTTGAGAGGTCGAATTCTTTTATTTTGACGGGGATTTTACGAAATCTCAGCTATACAGCCCCGACCCCTCGGAATTTCTGAGTCTACTCCAATAAAACGTTACAGTGTGTACAAATTAATATTTTGCAACCAACTCTCTGAAAACTTGGATTAATTCGTAAAGGGTATTATCGCCTCTCAGTGTTACCTTAATACGAACTGATGTCACATTCCCTGCGATTAAATAAGCATTCTATGTCGCGTCGTCGTAAGTGTACAGTAAAATGATTCGTATTCTTCGGGGGGGGGAACCGTTTTAATAAAAATTCTCTGAATATCACACGCAGGGTAGATGGCGTTCTATTGCAGTGGTGACGAGAGTGTTATATCCTCTTTCCATACCTCGCAAATTATGTTTGTATGATTAAACTTTTGCTTAAACGTAAGAACAAAGAGGGGAAGAGAGATGACTGTAATGTTTGCATGTTACTATGATTTTACTACAATGCATAACTTTATCAAATCATGTACATAATTACAATGCTAAAACACGGATTTTTCTAATTTATCTCTTAATAACATTCTACCTTTACAAATTGTAGTCCGCAAGTTGGTGAATTCATGTTGATAGAGAAGGAGAGAAATTATTAGAAAGTGGGGAGATGTTTGTTTGTGTCATTGAATGATTTTGAACAATAAATTTAAATCATATAAAATTTAAAATGATGACGTTTTCGTATATTTCCCTTTCAGGAGAATCCCTTTCCTGGCATAACAACATGGCCTTTACCACCAAAGATATGGATAATGACTTGCATTTAACAAGAAACTGTGCTGAGGCATTCACAGGTGGATGGTGGTATAACTCTTGTCACACATCCAATCTAAACGGACTGTACCTGTCCGGACCCCATGATTCGTATGGGGACGGTGTGGAGTGGAAAGCCTGGCATGGACTCTTCTACTCGCTGAAGATTTCTGAAATGAAAGTTCGACCAACACTATGAAGCAGGAACAGTTTTTTTTTCCTTTCAAGTTGGACAACGTGAATGATAATTAATATATTAGATCACATGTCCTATACATTTACACACGCACATTCGGGAATGTTTATGGTCAAAGTTCACATGTAAGAATGTAATAGGCAGAGAATTATAGAGTGGGTAACACATTATCTGCTGGTATATCTCAAAAAACGCATGACGCATCTCATGACGCATTTGGATGGAACCTGGCTGAATTATTAATCAAAATAATTAAACTGATGGTTTAAACTAATTTGGTGGTCAAAGATGACTACGTGAACCATGCAGCCCAGTTTGGAAAACTTAACCGCCTATGTTTCAAAGGATTGGGTTTTCACGAAACGTGGCTGAATTTATGGATACCTATAATATATACATGTATATTCCATGCAAGGATCACAGGTATAGGCAGAAAAAGTTACAATTGGAAAGGAATTGAAAACAATCAAAAGGAAAAGTAACTATATACCACCAAATGCAGATGACTTTATTACATGTCATGTCAGTAGGTCAAATGTCTGCGTACGTATGACATTTGTCAATGCGATAGATGAGAGCACCGAAGAGGATGTACCAAAACTTGATACACATGTAGCCAAGAGTATCCAAGGTCATAGGTCAGTCGTGTACTTTGCAGGCAATACTCGGGGTGATGAATTCCTTATTGCGATACCGACCCCTAAAACTGCATGAAATGAAGAAGTTTAACCAAAACTTCATATACAGTCATGTATTCAAGAGCGAAAGGACAAAGCTCAAAGGTCATGACTTTAATTTTTTTCCTTAGAACCGTTACGGTTCAAGGTCAATGCTTAATGAATGAGGTGGAAGTAAAGTTTAATGTATGATAATTACAAGTTTTACAGGGTATAGCATTGCAGATTGGAAATATAGATGCATAGTCAACAGCACAGTTGAATTACGGTTTAAATATCGAAGTAAATACTGACAAGATGTAAAGATTATTTTTAACACACAAAATTGAACATTTTCGAATGAATATGTACATAACATACATTGAAGTAAACACTTCATACCAATTAATCAATTTCAGATAAGTAGCTATATGACGTTTTGATTGGTATCCATCCAGTTTGAACTATTTAAATTTATTGACGATGTATAAACTTATTTGATGATGAACTTTTAAATTTTGTTTAAAAATGTTTATATGTTGTAGTTTTTCGTGTAGAATGCGTAGCACTTAATAATTAAAAAAAAATGATTTGTAGGTATGATACTCAGTTTTAAGAGTATTAATGAAGAAGGATACACACGACGTGATTAGGGAACATATGAGCTTTGGAGAGGGTGAAATAATTCCTCAGTATTATGCATACAAATGGACTTAGGTACACAATTTAAAATGAAACGATTCGTTATCAATGGTTCTCTTTTATTTCTTTATGGATTTCAGTAAAATTGTAAAAAAAATATTTCATGCCATGAACAATTTCTGAGGATTTCACATATAGAAGACAAACACTACCAAATATTTAATATTTAATCAATTTCAGATTAGTATCGATATACATGTATGAAGTTTTGAATAGTATCTAGCCACTTTTAAATATTCAGATTTATTAACAATGCATTGACGTGTTTATATCATATTATATATTTACCTTTGTGAATATTGTTCAGAATTTTTAGATGTCACCATTATTCAAATTCATAGCCTATTTGCTATTTATCACATTTGTGGTAAGTCGTGGAGTATGCACTGCATTAAAATCAGCAAATATTGATATACTAGTAAAGTGTAGCATTGGGAGTGGTATTGAAAAGGATATAGACGCGACGTGTTTTGGGAATGCTTTAAACTTATGGAAGATGCAAAAACTCTTAATAACATACAAAAGGACTTACAGCCTATACACATTATTACAATGCACTTAACAACGCCTGCCGTTCAATAATGGTTGAAATGTATATATTACGATTAGAAGACTTGGGCCAATAATATAAGGCCTCGTTAGAAATAATTCTCGTCATGGCGTAGTGGATAACACCTTGGCTTCCTGACCTAGAGGTCCGTGGTTCGAGCCCACGTCGTGGCGGTTGTGTCCTTGGGTAAGGCATTTTATCCCCATTACCTCGTCCCTCGGATAGGACGTAAATCCGGAGGTCCCGTGTTGAGACAGAAACACCTCAGCACGTTAAAGAACCCACACACTGCATCGAAAAGAGAAGGGTGAAAACCCGGTGTGATGGCCATTCCTATACTATCAACATTCTTCGGGCCCTTCTATGACGCTGTATAGCTGCAGCCTTGCTGAAGGATACATGGTCCAATATTGTGAGCCATGCGCAATTCAGCCTTCGGGCTGCCAATCATGAGCTATGTATACCGTTAATAATACATAAATTATTTGAAAATTAATTTTGGTACAGTTGTAACAAAACTAAGTGATGAAATAAACCAATTAATAATGATTTCACATAGACGACAAAACGATGACGATAACGTAATATAAATCATAAATCATATTTTACAATGCATTCCATAAATATATTGGGTTAAAAAAGTCTAAGGAATTCAAAGACAAACAAGCATTAGGAAGGAAATTCTTTGAAGAGATAGACCACTCCCCGCAAATAAAATAAGTAAAAGGGATGACGATAATGGACTAAGATTACTGGAGTAAACCGGTCATACCCGTGAATGTGATGACGATAAAAGTTTAGTTAATTACCCTAGCTGTAGATTTAAACCAAATTTGAGAAATATTATAATAAAAGAATGTGTGTTTCTTCGTTCATCATAGTACGAGGGGCGTTCTATAAGTAATGCACCTGACCCACTTCCAGTTGTTTGATCTAGCTGAAATGTTGCATGTGCAATTATTTATTCTCTATAGATTAAGTGGCAAATTACAGCTCTGAACTAATTGTTGTTTTTTTTAATTTACAGGTGTTTGAACTGAGTCAAGTGTGAAATGAAGCCTGTTAAGTGTCGAGCAGTGATCCGGTTTTTGTATTTGAAAGGACGCACACCACGGGAGACTTTTGATGAAATGAAAGTAACTTATGGTGATGATGCCCCATCATATGACCTTTTAAAACGCTGGCATCGTGAATTCAAACATGGTCGGAACTCTGTGGAAATAGCTCCCAGATCTGGTCGCCCCCCCCCCCCTTCTGCCATTGATGAGGCATCTGTCCGTCAAGTTGAGGCTGCCATTTGGGAAGATCGACGCATAACTCCATTTCACACTTGACTCAGTTCAAACACATATAAATCAAAAACCACAATTAGTTTAGAGCTGTATTTTGCTACTTAATCTATAGAGATATAAATAATTGCACATGCAAAATTTCAGCTAGATCAAACAACTGGAAGTGGGTCAGGGGCATTACTTATTGAACGCCCCTCGTAGAATGTACATGTGTGTTATTGAATTCTGTCTATGTTTATGCGTGATAGCGAACGAGTCCATGATAATTAATTCAAATATTGTGCAATAAATCGCGTCATCTTAATGTCACTGAAGATGTTCATTCTTGTAAGGAGACGTGAAATTTTGTTTCCCTATCAGCAGGTACGTCCATAATCTATGAGGGAAAACGTGGCAGTTTAGGGAGAAGGGTTACATACCACTCTAAAAAAAAAGTCTACGGTTTCATGGTCTGTCTGTTTACTGAAAGTAGCAGAAATATGTATGTATATATATATATATATATATATATATGGACTAAATGGATATATGGATATATAATATATTATTATTATATTTGTTATCACATGTCACGTGTTGGCAATATTATAACAGTCAAAATAAAAGACTTTTCAGTCGCGTCATGCTTGAAATCCAACAAAGAAATCATTGATGTGAAAGTTTTCAAATCAGTGCCTTGTACGTTGACAAAGGCAAGGTGCCCTGAAAATTCGTAGCGTAGTTAATAATTTGCTTTGTTGGATTTTCAAGCATTGACGGGCTGAAAGTCTCATTTATATTATATATATATATATATATATATATACTAGGTGTTAAAAATAATATTTGTTAATTTTGGTATTTGATAACACAAAAACTATACACCAAATAATACTGGCCTAAGTACAAGTTACAGCTAAAGAGTGGACATTTTTGGTGGAGGTGGTTTGAATACGATATCAATCATTATTTTTATGTAATTCATGCTTATTTAAAAAGTTAGGGTTCAGATTTTGCTCAATATCCAACCCCCTGTACAAAACTGATACTGTACAATAATCAAATGGTGTGTGTGAGAGTGTGTGCCTTGTCCACACACAATTAGCAATAAACAATGGCAGTGCATATCGCCATTGGAGACTCTGGAATGCAATATTCTCATCTGGGTCTGAGGAAGATGAAGGCTTTATTAAAAATTCATTAGAAAGTAGCCTGGCCACTACTAGTCTTTATTCACAACCTTTGTAAAAAAGGAAATCAAACTTCGTGCCCTGAAGATGTTTTTAAAATGTTTTAATGGATTTGCAGTGTTGAGAAATGATTCCACACATTCAAAATAATTATGTCGGTGCTGCTGATAATTATAAACAAGATTAGGAAGAACAAGGAAATCCATGATTGATGATAACACTGAAAACTAATGTTTGTTAGCTTAAATGGCAAATCTGGTACTGAATGACAAAGCATGGTAACACATGCTTGCATCTTACCCTACATGTACACATTTAATACTGCTTTCCTATTTTGTTGGCGTTTTTTTTTTATAGATTTTGAATTAGTGAACCTGTTCAAAAGGTAAATTTTATGGACGGGGGGGGTATTTCAAATATTTCCCATTTTTAACTATGAAAATAATTTACACACTTTTTTTCGCGCGAGAGTATAATCATTTCCTCTTCGGTGTTCTCCCCTCCCCATTCGTCACACAACATTGCCCTCTACTGAGTAGGACACGGTTCAAACGCAGATACATATAAGATAAGATTTGTGCAATCATACAAATTCATTTGTTAGAATTGCATGAAAAAAATTTACACTGCTTTATTAACATTTTGCATAGTTTGCATGTGTAATGGAAGGTGATTCTACAGCTTTTCATTCACATGAAAGGACATATTATAATATTCCGGATTGGGGTGTATGACGAGTGTGGTATATACATCCCATCATTATAAGACAGCGGTATGCTCGTAAGAGGATATACGCCTCATATGTACACACGGCTTAATGCTCAAGTTATAATTTCTTATTCTTTCTCATTTCTAAAGGTGGTTTAATTTAATTGTGAACATCCTTAAATCTACTTTCATGTCTCTTTTCTTTATATTGGATATAAGGACGGAGAACGTAGGCCGCAATCTTTTATTAAGAGGCATATCATCCTCCTTCCCACTGTCTTATAATGGGAGGTGCTTTCTTCTTCGCCGGCTGTGGTTATCTTTCTGAGGCCACTTTTAGAGTAGCATATTGGAATTTTAGGTGTGTGAGAAATCTTCCCAAACCATCAAAACCGTTTTACGAGAAATATGAAACCAAATTAGGATGCTGGAATGAATTGAATACCCCACCCCTGTAGGGAAGAGAAAATTGTTGATTGTGTGTTCCACCCGCTCTGATGTGAACGCGTCAGCATTTGGTAATCTCGCCTTGGAGGAGAGAGGAGAAGACTGTTTCATTTTAAATATTTGTCATTTTCCAGTTTTAACTTTCGCATAGGTGAGAGGTATTACTAAAATCAGAAATTTTTAGTTATTTTATTATTTATTGAGTCTTTATTTTTACACATTATGATTTTCGAATTTTCAATGATCTGATTCACACAAACGCATGGATGAGTCATTTTTTTTTTAGGAAAAGTAAGATGCACGGTCGTTAAACTTGTAATACAGTGTGTCTACAAAAATGGTCCAATCGGGGGGGAAATATTTAAGGTATGTAGTTTTCTCAAAACTTATTGGTATTTGGTATTATATTAAAGCAGAATAAATTTTCTTTCGGATAAATTTAGTCCCATTCAATTTGCTTGTATAAGTCAAAAGTTATAATTACTTTTGTGCAGTCACGCAAAATCACATTTGCCCTATTTTTGTGGTCATGATGACAACTGAATTGGTGATATTGTTACTACAGAACTCATAAAACTGAATTACAAATATAAATAACCCTTACTCTGCATTGAAATGATATTGCACATGTTCATGTCTTCTGTTTACCAGACTGCATTCACACTGACATCATGATGATCTGCACATCTCATTTATGTTAGCCCTTTTGTCAAAGTTATGTACCTCGTTTGTAATTCAAATAATAAGAAATCAGAAATGTACAACCTGAAAAATCTATTCGTTCAGCTAAATTGAACGATAACACAATGCTTTTCACACTCCTATTGGATGCAGAAACTGCATGCACGTGTAAGGCACATACTGGGACAAGCACGATTTCGCGTCAATACAGAAAAGTCAATATATCTCAGGATTGACACAAATGAAATAAAATAAATTGCACTGGAAAGTGTGTTCTTTTAGCGTTATGACAATACCCAATTTGACTAGGTTGTATATAATTTCCATATATTAAAATAAATAATTTCTGATTGGACCATTTTGGGGGGACGCATCCACTGTAATAATGTTGTGATACAAATGCATAACATGTCTATAAAAATTTGAATTATATATTTATACAGGTGTATTATGGCAATTATGGAAATTACATTGCTGAGTTCATCCGAGTACAGATCTTTGTTTTAAAATGCGGCAACCATTGTGCGTGTGGGAAGTTCATCATCACGACCATAGCTGATTCACATCTATTTATGCTCTTTACATTACCAGAATAAAGCGCATAACAAATTATATGGCTTCGATTTGTTATGTTTTACGTGTATTTTTTGTTTCAGTTCTTTACTACCATGTATTATAAATTTAGATGAATTTATTGGCCTCTGAAAAATATGCATGATACCGACGCGAAATTAAGTATCATTTGAAAAATATAATGTATTATGTACATTGCAAAGCGGAGTCATTGTGGCAATTTCGATATGAGACGGGCACTGTTTAATGGTTTTAATGATATTGGAAATGAATTATTCAATCGTTATAGTGAACCTCCCCGGGTCGGCTCAATAAGTACAATGTTGCTAGTGTAGTATAAATACTAAGTAAAACAAAAAATAAGTTCCAAAATTATGATAAATCCATATAAGTCAGGGGAAAACAAGTTTCTTCTAGAATGATAATCTTGCCAACTTTACTAGTGAAAAGACGATAATTTAGAATAACTCATCACAACTACCCATGCCTTGAATTTTTCTTTCATATTCTATTTTTTTTTTCAGTTTGTGTATTAAAGACGTTTCGATATTAAATTATAAAGAATTTGCGCTTCTTGTATCAAAATCCACTAAAATTAGCCTATTTTCAGCCTCGTCTCTTGTAACATTCATGTATTTAGAAGTACTAAGTAGATCTACTGTAATAAAGTCTGTGATTTGTACGTGTGTAGAGGGTTAATATTGTCCGTGCGCGCGCGCGTGTGTGTGTGTGTGTGCGTGCGTGCGTGTGTGCATGTGTGTGTGTGTGTGCTGTGTGTGTGTGTGCGTGTGTGTGTGTNTGTGTGTGTGTGTGTGTGTGTGTGTGTGTGTGTGTGTGTGTGTGTGTGGTGTAGTGTGTGTGTGTGTGTGTGTGTTGTGTGTGTGTTGTGTGTGCTGGGTGGCTGTGTGAGCGTGTGCATGTTTGTATGGTGTGTATCCTATGTGTTTGTCTGTTTGTGTTGAGAATTTGACTTGGATTATGCACAAACGTACACTTCAACATAACAACCATAAACGTATACTTACGTGTAACAGTTGGTTCACATAACAACCACACACAGGCCTACCCTTACACACTGCACAAAAATACGCAAACATACACCCCATACACACACACACACATGCACACGCACGCAAGAGCGCGCGCACACACACACACATGCGCACGCACGCAATTGCGCGCGCGCACACACAAACACAAATACGCACACACACACATACACACACACGCACACAAACACACACACACACACACACACACACATACACACACACACACACACACTCACAATTTGATAATGGATTCATTGTTGAGCTATCCTTTTGTTTTCTGTATGGTGTGTCAACGAGTTCCCACGAATTCAATTTACCCCACCACCGCTGACAGAATTAAGGTAATTGTGTTCAGCTGTTCAGTTACCTGCTTTATTAATTGCACATTGAATCTATACAATTTTAGTAGTTTTATGAGATGACATAATTTTAAGAAGATGAAATTCTCACCAAAAAGTGATAACAAAATGAATGGGTAAGGAAAATGATTCTATTCATTAGAGGAGGTAGATCCAACATTACAAAAAAAACTCACATATTTTCTCCAAGTGTAGTTTTATTTACATTGTGGCGTTCTTTGTGTGGTGAAGTTGGTTTCATCTCAGAAACAATGCAATAAAGGTAATATAAAACAAACTAAAATTATTTTTCTCAAAAAGGGATTGGATCTTCCCCCACTGGGAAAAAAGTAGCGCTTTGTTCAGAAGTGGGCACATCCATTTTTCATCAAAATTTGATTTTTTTTTTATATAAAATCTGTACAATTTAAGTAACTCTATTAGATGGCACAGCGAGAATTTAAAATTCCTGCAAAAAGTGGTAAAATGATAAGAAACTTTCAAAAAGGGGAACATCCGTTTTCATTTATTTCCAAAAGGGGATCATTCCCCCCCCCCAAAAAAAAACCCTTAAATCAAAACAAAGCATTAGAAAAAACGAATGGTGTTACATTCGTATTGTGAGGCACTTTGTTAGGTTAATTTGAGTTGACACAGAAACATTGCAATATGGGTAAATTGAAAAATAAAAACTCGTTTTCTCAGAATGGCAAACAATGAATCTAACTCCTTTTGTAAGTAAACTCGTCATATGCGTGTATCAAGAAGAATGTGTTGAAGTATTACTAAGAATTGACTAATAAACACACAATATAGATGCAACAGCTAAGACTTATGACAGACTGGTAAGCTGAGGTCGTTATTTATTTTTTAGCCAGGGCAAAGTAAAGTTAGACATTAACCATTTCAACCGATATTGAAAGTTTCGAATAAATAAATCAAAATCTAACTCAACAACTTTTAGTTTATATGATATGTTATCAGCAAATCGTTTGATAGAGTTCAATTGAAATCATCATAGCAAAAACGACATACAATATCATAATTATCTTTATTTACCTGTTTACAATTGTCAACTTTTTAAATTCTCCAGTTATCGATCACTATTATCGTAAATCACTATTCTTTTTTCTTACAGTGGCATGTGTTATAAATTTGTGATAATGTATTACATACTATTATACATGCTACATGTAGCCACTAAATTATATGCAGTCTATGTGCTTGTGATGAAATCTACATTTAAATATTTTCACTGCCAGCTAAGTAGCAGTGGAATTTTCTAGAGTGTTCTGAGCTCACCCCGAAATTGACCAGCAAACAATTTCTGATGCCAGCAGTAGACTGCCTAGCTGTGTGGTTAATCCCATTGTTCTTTGGAATGCCATTGACTGGGGCTTTGATTGTAAACAAGTCTGAGGGGGAAATTGTATTTTGATGTATGACATAAATAACACAGAATATTCAGGATTGATCTACATGTAGCCTTTTTTGGTGTTTTCTAGATGATTCTAGATTAGGAGGGTTTTGATATATATACTGGGGGAAGATGAAGATAGCCAGAGTTTTTGTCATCTTAGCTCAAGTCACATGTGTTAATAGTAACCTGCATTTTCGAGTTTATTGTGACCTTGGCTCGGCACACACCTGTGAATTTATATGAGAGTTTTGTGTGTGGACAGTTACCTGTTTGTTACCTGAGATAGCCTTTACACTCTGTGGATCAATTCTGGAATTACTACATCATCTTTGCTGCAATTGAGAATATGTTGTGAACTTATGCTCAACACCGATTTCATCTGATATACCTTGGGACTTCTACTAATTGGAATCATCTTGGATCATCTGTTTGGACTTGATTATCTGGAAAATCTGCTATTCAGCTGTAAAACAGTGGGATCAATATTGCGACCATAATTTGGGAATACTGGATCGGATTACTACCTGGGCATCAACTGGAGCCGCGGATTCATTCGACTACAGTATCCTTTAGCATTGTAAGTTAACATTTACATGTACGTAGAGTAATTGTGAAAGCTGAATTGTATCTTTTGGTTAAAAAAGGGAAAATACCCCATATAATAAATACTTGTTAAATAAAATATTAGTATCATTTTGTTTCATCTTTTCGGTTGTGAATTGATCGTAACAAATTTGGGGGCTTGTGCAGGAATTGAATATTGATAACAAGCCAACATTGTTTAAAATTCAGTGAAATTTTGGTTTCATAAATTTGATTGATCTAGAATATTCTAGAATACATACAAACAAGCTTTCACATATTTTGATTGTGTACGTTGTATACTGTATTCAATCATCATGAGTACGTTTGATGCTAAGGCGTTTGTCGAGAGGACAGATTTGTCCTACACAGATTTGGAAAGATTGAAAAAGTGTAATTTGACTGCTATTGCCCAACATTTGAATGTTGAATTAACACAGGGTATGAAGAAGGCAGAGATACTTGATAGTGTAGCTAGTCACATAAAGGTCAGAAAACAAACTCAGACTGTGGAACAGGCTCAGACTGCTGTAGATCAGACACCACAGCTTGAGCTTGCTAGAATTGAATTTGAAAGAGAGAAGATGAGATTAGAATTTGAAGTACGTAAAGAAAGAGAGAGGATGAGACTAGAGTTTGAAGCTAAAGAAAAACAAAAACAACGAGAATTTGAAAGAGAACAGCGAGAAGCTGAAGAAAGACGAGAACAACCAGAAATGGAATACAAATTGCGTGAACTTGAATTAACTCAAGGTACATGCAGACAGGAAAACAAATCCACATTTGATGTGGCAAACAATGTTCGTTTGGTACCAAAATTCGAGGAAGATAGAGTTGACAAATATTTTGTCTCGTTTGAGAAGGTGGCTAATACGTTGAAATGGCCACAGGAATTTTGGCCGATGCTTCTCCAAAGTGTTTTTGTTGGTAAAGCAGCAGACGTGTACTCATCTCTTTCGGCAGAACAGTCATGTGACTATGCTACTGTAAAGAAAGCAGTACTGAATACTTACGAATTGGTACCGGAGGCGTACAGACAGAAATTCAGAAATACAGGCCGCAAGCCGGGTCAGACACATGTTGAGTTTGCTCGTGAAAAAGAAATGATGTTTGATAGGTGGTACGGTTCATTGAAAGTGGGGGAAGATTTTGATTTTGATAGCCTCAGAGAGGTAGTGTTGTTGGAAGAGTTCAAAAAGAATGTTGCTTCCAATGTGAGATCCCACTTAGATGATCACAAAGTCACAGATTTGAAAAAAAAAGCAGCTCAAATGACTGATGAGTATGAGCTAACTCACAAAAATGATAACAGACCATCATTCAGAAATTTCTCTGGTTATAGAGGTAAAAATCAGAATGATGCACAAAAGAGTACTGGCCCAGCAAAAGATGTGCAAAGTAAAAGCGGCAATACTAGTGGTAGTGGTTCACCTCCGGCATCCAAAAATCAGTCTGATAAAACAGGTTCAGCAAAACCTCCTCCAACTTGTTTTCATTGTGACAAAAAGAGGCACGTGAGAGCCCAGTGTTGGAAATTGCTAAATAAGGAAAAGAAAGAAGTTGGGTTTGTCATGCCAAAAAGTGTCCTATCAGAGGAAAGTGTCCCAGTTAGTGATAGACAGGTAATTGGAAATCGTCCGTTCGATTTTGACGATAGAGCTAAGCAGGTTGATGAAAAGTATCGTAGAATTTTGTCCCAGGGTGAAGTGGCCCCTAGTTCATCTGGTGATGCAGGTAAGCCAGTGGTTATCCTTAGGGATACGGGGTCCAATCAGACGTTATTGGTGGAAGGTAGTGTGACTTTACCACCAGAGAGTGCATTGAATACCAAGGCATTGATACAGCCTATTTTTGGCAGTTGTATCACCGTTCCCTTGTTTAGGGTGGATTTGAAGTCTGACCTAGTTTCTAGTCCTGTTACTGTTGGAGTCATCCCGGAGTTGCATGAGGTGTGTTGATTTTTTGCTGGGTAATGACTTGGCTGGTGACAAAGTTGTTGCGTCGCCAGTTGTTTCGGATGAACCGGTTGAGGTTACTGAAGCTGAACAGTTACAGGCGAAATTTCCAGGGATTTTTCCGGATTGTGTTGTGGTTTTGGATAAACCAGTTGAGGTTCCTGAAACTGAGAAGTTACAGGAAGAAGTACCGGGAATTTTCCCAGCTTGTGTTGTTACTAGGTCTCAGGCTCGTAGGGATGCGCAAGATGATGCGGAGTGTTGAAGTGGAGGAGAATTCTGGTGTTTGGTTGGCTGAAACTTTTTTCAAGGATTTGAATGAAGGGGTGTGTTTTAGGCTCCAAGGCTAGCAGTGGTGAGCTGTTTAGGTCTTCCTTGTTCAGGCACAACAGGCAGACATTGAATTGAAGGCTTGTCTCAGACGGCGTGTTCTGAGGCTGAGGCTGTTGACGTCCCTGAGTGCTATTGTCAAGATGACATTTTGATGAGGAAGTGGAGACCTCCCCTTAGGCCAGCTGATGAGGATTGACTGTTGTCACCAAATTTTGTCCCTCCCTGTTATCGCAATGAGATTTTGAGAATTGCCCACGAGTTACCTGTGGCGGCCATTTAGGCGCAGAAAGACAAAAGATCGAATCATGAGGCATTTTTATTGGCCGAAGTTGAGTCGAGACGTGGCTGAGTTTTGTAAACTTGTCACACATGTCAGGTGGTTGGTAAACCACAGCCGTCGATCAGCCGGCACCATTGATTCCTGATTCCTGCATTGATGAACCGTTCACTCGGTTCTAGTTGACTGTGTTGGCCTTTGCCTAGAACTAGGTCAGGTCATAAGTTCCTTGACAATCATGGATATATCTACCCGTTTCCCAGAGGCAATTCCTCTCAGAATATTACAGCTAAGACTGTAGTAGAGACGCAGTGCAGTTTTTCACTAGTACGCGTTTGCCAAGGAATTCAGTCTGACCAGGGTCAAAATTTCATGTCAACATATTTCAAGAGGTGATGTAATCGTTTGGTATCAAGCAGCGAAGTCGTCAGCTTATCATCCCCCAATCTCACAGGTGCGTTAGAACGCTACATACAGACCTGAAGACCATGATTAGGCGTATTGTGATGAGTACCCTGAGGCTGGGATAAGGGCATCCCATGCTTGTTGTTTGCTACTAGGGACTCCCCGAATAGTCACGGATTAGTCCGTTCGAGTTGGTGTACGGTCACGAGGTTAGGGCCCTCTTAAGCTCATAAAAGAGAGGTTCATGTCCCAGGATGTGATGTAACCTACTTGACTATGTGTCAAAGTTTCGTGAAAGGCTGTTTAAGGCTTGTGAAGTAGCTAGGGGACATTTGAAAAGTCCCAAGAAAGCATGAAAGAAAGCAGCAGACAAATGCTAAAGTAGGAATTTCAAGCCTGGTGACAAAGTACTGTGTTGCTACCATTGCAGGTGAGCCGTTAAAGGCCAAGTTCAGTGGACCGACTGTGTCAAAGAAACTGAATGATGTCAACTATGTGATGGTATTCCAGATAGGAGGAAAGAACAAAGAAGCTTGATATTGTTATATATGTTAAAGGTATCCTGGACCAACATGTATAATGACTGAAAACAATCTACGATATCTTGAATTTTTAATAATTTTTAAATTATTTTTCCATGGATTAGCTCCATTTGAATTAACATGGATTTAGCACCTTTTGAATGAAACCTCGCACACAAAATTCTACACAAGACCTTACTGCCATCAGCTTTTACTTTCGACGATATCACTGAAGTGATGAATACATCCGCCAGTTTATTGTTGACTTATTACGAAATTGCTTGTACCATGCAATCAATTCCAAAAAAAAAAAAATCATTTGATAACCAAGAGTGTTTACCTGATTTTTTGCATAATATGGCGTTTACCATGACACGCCAGTTTTCGATAATGCTGAAAAATGACTGCATTACAACATCTTAAACCACAGAAATGTGTGTACCAAATCATGGAGCACTGTCTAAACGTTGAGTAGTTTGAATCGCATATTGTACCTGATTTTTGCAGTTATATGCCGTTACCAATGGCAACACAGTTTAACTTGACACAAGCCGAAATAGTTCTGGGCATCTTTGACTCAAGACATGTGGTACCAAATTTAATGAGCAGACTGCTCTAAAACTGGGAAGTAGTGTTTGATCCGCAAGATTTGTACTGATTTTTGCCATAATGTGCCTTCCCATGGCAACAGTTTCACGAAAAGCGAAAAATATCCTGTGCATCTTCACCCAAGACCTAATGCGTGCCCGCAAATTTCATGACCCATTAGTCAAAAAATAAAAATGATTCGATCTGCAAAAATTTGCAACGGATCAACAGACCGACTGCATTATCTTGGACAAAAGCCTAGCCAGAGTGTGTTACTATACTGCTAGTCTGATTGGTCAATGGATTTAGCCATTGTTGGATGAAACTGATTTGGATTTAGCGCTTTTGAATGAAAACATGACTTTCGACCTAAATATTTTTCATCTCCTGCGAAATTTTTCAAATGACGATTATAGTGCATATTGTTCCGATGTATGAAATCAATATTTTAACCAAAAATCAATTTTGATAAAATATAATTAGCGCCTTTTGAATCAAGCTCTTCATAGTTGTGGAACTTATGCTCAACACCCACGTTTCACTGATATACCTGCTACATTGCCATTGGGATTCTATAACTTATACCATAGGACTTCTACTAATTGGAATCATCATTGGATTCATCTGTTGGACTTGATTATCTGGAAAATCTGCTATCAGGCTGATACAACAGTGGGATCAATATCTGGACCATAATTTGGGAATAACTGGATCGCATTACTACCTGCGGACATCAACTGGAGCGCGATCATTCGACTTACAGTATCCTTTAAGCATGTAAGTTAACAGTTTACATGTACGTTAGAGTAATTGTGAAAGTTTGATTATATGTTTTGAGTTTAAAGGGGAAATACCCCATATAATAAATACTTGTTAAATCAAATATTGGTATCATTTTGTTTCATCTTTCGGTTGTGAATTGAGCGTAGCAAATTACTCTGACCTGAAAATGAGCTCTTTAATCAATGAGTATGAATTTCAGTCAACAGATTCATCAACCAAGAAGGGATTTCACACTTCCTTGAGGTACAAAGAACCTTATCCCTTTGTCCTATCAATCTAACGTATCCGAATGTTATGACAGCGATTAAGTAAACACACACCTACAAATATTGAGATAAAAAAGTACTCATTATTACAGAAAAATACAATAGTTCGAATATATTTGTACGTATAATTTACATTACATATAATAAATAAGTCCAAAATTGTTATATAAAAATCAATGTGTATATTAGACTTAGAGTTTGCATGGCGAAATTCACAATTCGATGAGAGGTTGTCGTACAACCATGACCGTGGAAAAGTCCACGTTCCGGTCAAATGCTCTGGCCGTCGTTAGAGAATGAGGAAGAGCGAGAAAACCCTGGATAGTTATACCAGCAACAAAACAATACGATGTCAATCAAACAAAAGCGACGAATACAAACAAATGTCAATCAAACACAACGGGTCAGAACCCCAAACATCAAAGAAGCCTAGCGGAATAGGGAACCTTGAGGAGGACAATGAAACAAAAAACATCAAGAACCTGTGATTTAAAGGAACTGGAAGGGAACAAT
>JZLH01S0189686.1:20557-30890 GCA_001188425.1 Eucidaris tribuloides | reverse complement strand
GGTGGTGGTGGTGATGGGTATGGTGGTGGTGGTGTGGTGGTGGTTGTTTTCAGATAGATGTTATTCATGTTGCATTATGAGCCCCGTAGTAATTATAGGAATAACAGTGCTGAGGGCGCTATTGACAAAGGGGAATATGCATCAAAAACAGTGTGATGCGAGAAGAACATTGATTTCGCCGGTCGTCATTTTTCCAACAACGTGAGAAAATTGAATATTTGTTCACTATTAATAACTACCAAAGTTTGTGAGTCTTGAGACTAGACTACGTTGATCTAGTTAGTAGGTAATTCATTTTCTTGATTCGTCGTCGTCGTCGTCGTCGTCGTCGTTGTTGTTGTTGTTGTTGTTGTTGTTGTTGTTGTTGTTGTTGTTCTTGTTGTTGTTGTTGATGTCGTCGTTGTCGTCGTTGTTGTTTTGGTGGTGCGGGTGGTGGTGGTGGCGGTAGTGGGGTTGGTGGTGGCGGTGGTGGTGGCGGTAGTGGGGTTGGTGGTGGCGGTGGTGGTGATGGCGGTGGCACTATTTGTTGACTGACAAAGTCTTGTCTCCATTCTATTTGACTCCTGTCAGTAAGTTTTTAACATATTGTGAATAATAGTATATCTAGAATCTGCCTCATATTATGAGTATCTGGAGTATGGATGGTGTGTAAGTGTGTTGGGGTGTGTTTATTTTGTGTATGAGAGTACGTATATGCGTGTGCATATATGTGTGTGCGTTGGTTGGTGGGTGGCTGGGTGGGTGGGTGGCTGGGTGGGTTGATGGGTGGCTGGGTGGGTGGCTGGGTGGCTGGGTGGCTGGCTGGGTGGCTGGCTGGGTGGCTGGGTGGCTGGGTGGCTGGGTGGCTGGGTGGCTGGTCTGGTGTGGACTGGCTGCTTGGCTGGCTGGCTGTTGGGCTGAGTTGCGTTGGTGGGTTGCGTTGCGTTTGGTTGGTATGGTTGGTGGTTGTGTTGGTGGTTGGTTGCGTTGAGTTGGTTGGCGTTGGTTGGTTGCGCTTGGTTTTGGTTGTTGGTTGGCTTGCGTTAGCGTTGGTTAGGTTTGGTTGGTTGGTTGGGTTGGTTAGGTTTGGTTGGTTGGTTGCGTTTGTTGGTTGGTGAGTTGGTTGGTTGGATTGCTTGGAGTTTGCAAAGCATGGTTGGTTGGTGGTTGCGCTGACGTTGGTTGGTTGCGTTGGTTTGGGTTGGTTGGTTGGTTGTGTTGGTTGGTGGTTGAGTTTGGTTGGTTGGTTGCTTGGTTGGTTTGGTTGGTTGGTTTCTTCTTTTGTCCCGGTAAAATTTTAACTTGAGTGCCAGGGTTTTGTTCCCAGTGTCTAATGTGTTAATCATGCATGGTTCTCACATTTCTGCGACCGTATACAGGTATATCCGTGAAAGCAACCATTGTTTTGTACATTAATTCCTCAAATTTATGACCTTCTGATAATGTATTTCCATTAGTATACTTCCAAATTCACAAATTTATGATTTTAAAAGTGTATTTATTATGATTTTATTGTGCTCTAAACGATTATTTTGCGTTCTATACTCAGTATAAACCCCGGTGCATATTTACGGCAAGCATTTTAACAGAACGATCGTGTGTGGGGTTTTTTTCATAACAAATGAAGATTATAGGTGAACAGCCCTGACTACTATTAGCAACAATGAATATAATAATCTTTTTGAGTGGTATTTGCATATTTGGTCATGGGAAAGTAAGCAATTTTGTTCCACAAAATCTGTAAATACCGATTAGTCATTTGTAAAACGTGTTAGATTGTATCCTGTTGGATGATTGCGTGTTTAAGGTTGGGTGAAGGTGGCCTTGCTGCTATTTTAGTTCTATTTCCATTGGAGACGGTTTCATGACATTGACTGCGAATATGTTAACAATCATACTAAGAAATACGTGTACAATAATACACACATTGATCAACATGATGTACTACATGTATACCTGCCAACCTCCCAACATGAAAAATCTCACTGATACAGATCAAAAATCTTATTCTTAATGCAAATTGAAGGTAAAAATCTTACTATCTCAAAATCATATGTAGTATAACTATATTGCATATTCTTCAAAAAAAATCTTATTTTTCTATCAAAAAATCTTATTCTGTGGATTTTGATGATGAAAAATCTTACTAAATCTGATAAAATCTTACAGGTTGGCAGGTATGCTACATGTTATTCTGGAAGCATTTGTAACTTATTAGTTTGGCGGGTGTCTACTTTCCCTTCATTCACTTAGTTTTAATCCTTGTTTTTATTAATCTCATTTTATCATAGTTAATCTACTAGGGTGTGGTAGTAGGTACTACTTACAGTAGTACCAGATGAAAAAGAAGAAGAAAAATACAAAGTTGATGGTAGTGGTGGTGGTGGTGGTGGTGTTATTGTTGTTGCTGTTTTTGTCGTTGTTATGTTGTTGTTTCTGTTGGTGGTGGGTGTGGTGGCGGTGGCGGTGGTGGTGGCGGCAGCGGTGGAGGTGGAAGTGGTGGTGATGTGGTGTGGGTGGTGGTGGTGGTGGTGGTGGTGGTGGTGGTGGTGGTGGTGGTGGCGGTGGTGGTGGTGGTTGTGATGGTGGTGGTGGTGGGGTGGTGGTTGTGATGGTGGTGTTGGTGGTAGTGGTGGCGGCGGTGGAGGTGGCAGTGGTGGTGATGTGGTGGTGGTGGCGGCGGTGGAGGTGGCAGTGCATGGTGGTGATGTGGTGGTGGTGGTGGTGGTGGTGGTGGTGGTGGTGGTGGGGTGGTGGGGTTGATGGTGGTGGTGTATGTGGTGGTGGTTGTGACGGTGGTAATGGAGTTATTGTTGTTATTGTTGGTGTTGTTGTTGCTGCTGTTGTTGGTGTTGTTGTTGTTGTTGTTGTTGTTGCTGCTGCTGCTGCTACTACTGCTGACATTGCTGTTGCTGTTGCTGTTGTAAATACATGTACCGGGATTTTCCGCATATGAGGTGGCGATGATGATGGTTGCATTGCTGCATAGTAGTTGCATTAGTTGTAGAGGCACCATGAGCGAGATTTCGTTTGGGAGTAAGTCATAATAATTATGACTTTTTCCCATGAACGAAATCTCGCTTCAAGGATTCCGGAATTTCCTCTACAACTATTGCAACTACTACGCAACAATGCAACCATCATCACCACCACCTCATATGCGCTAATCCTTGCAGGGTACTATATCTCGAATTGAAGTTCTAACTTCAATTCCAGATATAGTATTCTGCAGTAACCATTCTAGCCCAAACCATTTCCGTATACCAGTATCTATGTTATTGTTGTGAAGGCAGACACCATTGGTAATCATTGACGGGAGACTCACTATACATGCTATATAGATACCATTCATTGCATCCCAATAGACGTACTCTATTGAGTTGATAAATACTATCATTGTACTGTAACAACATCTATTCCCTTGGTAAAGTTCAGTTCATGTCAACTTCAAAAAAAATACTAAGCTTCCGTACTAGTTAATCCATTCACTGTAAGTGTTGGAAATTTATTCAAGGTCTAGTATCAATGAATTCTATGATCTGTCTGCCAACATGATTCGTACACCATCAGGTGAAAACGAAAATATAGGCTGAAAATCAAACCTTCTCGGGTCATCAGATCTGTGTTTTGGCTTTGGATACCTTAACGCATTAGCACCATACATCTGATCTCAGGGGCGTTGATCCATTTTTCGGATTGGGGGGCAAAAGTGAAAAAAGTCCAAAATAAAACCAAAAAAATTGACAATTTTGTATTTTTAATAGTATTGTTATACCATGTTTAATGGTTTTATAGGGTTTTCAATGCTTTTTAAAACAAATATTTGCATTGTATATTATGATTTTCAAGTTGTCAAAAATTATTGGGCGGGGGTGGCAAATGGTATATGTTATGCCCGGGCGACCCCCCCCCCCCTCCCCCCAGGGATCGACGCCTTCTTTTGGGGTCTTGATCTTTATACCAATGGGGTTTCACCCTATTCGCACACACTAATCACTGGCGGAAATATTATACCATGGACCTACAATGATTATACACGTATTTCATAGTGTAAAGGTAAATGACATGATATTGGAGGTATTATCCTCAACTTGGGCTGTGACTATTCTAGAATCGAGTTAACTATACAAGGATTTTGCTGTGAACATCTTGTGGTTAAACGTTGATTCATTCTAAAATAACTGTCAATAATATTCCCCGTGGCAGGCAAACCTGTTTTGTAGCCCTTTATGGCGTCTATATCTGTCAGGCCCCGATAAAATTGAAATACTACTATGTTCATGTTTGATTCTCCTTAACGAAAACAAATTAGAGACAAATCCTTCCAGCAGGGAGATCTACTCCAGCTGGTGTATACTTGGTATATATTTCAACTTATTGGGGCATTTTCAAGTGTTCCCAATCATGCACTAACCTAACCTTCACTAGTCCGTGAAGTGACGATGGTGCTTCCTATAATCATCCAACATTTGAAATGTTAGATTCAGGCAAGTCAGTAGGCTAAAACGTTAATGATGTACAAAGTGTTGTTTCTCGGCATTTATTATGTGACTATAGAGACTCTCCATTTTAGGTGACATCCGAGGGAAACGGTATTTTAATTCCACCAAACATGTTAGAACTGTTAGAACGCAATGTTTGGTTTATCCTCGCGTCAGTGCGACTATGCGAGATGCACGCTGTTGCCTCAACACACCTGACACTTCACTATGTTCCTCTAGGGAAATATAGTCAGTCACAAAATATTCACTTTTGCGTAAGGCACAATATTATTTAAACACTCACCGTGCAACTTTGTTGTCAGAAAAAGAAGATTACTAGTGTCTTTCAGCTCGGCTCATGAGTCGCTTGTCGGTTCCACCATTGGTGATTTCCATGTCTTCGGCAGGCTCCAGTGTTGAGTGTCATGGAATAGATTATGAATACATTTTAGTTTCTGCCGCGCATCCATGCTCGCGTACTCGTGTGACACAGCAAACGTATCGACCAGCTAACACTGTTTGATCTCTACGCGCTAGTGAACATTTTTTGCATTTCAATAGATTGAAAGAAATCACCTTTTGAAAACGCATTAACAAGGTTACTCTCTCCCACGAAGATAATGAAAAGTCTAGACTCAGTACACAAAATGCGGGTAAACACAATACGCCACTTACAGTTACACGAACACGGACTCGCAGCAGACGACACTGCACTGCACTAACAGAAAAAAAAACTTTGGTATAACTAAATTGCCGTATATTACTCACTGTAGAACAGAGTAAGATAATAGATATAGGTCATATCCGACTTGAAATGCAACTCGTATGATATAGTGGTCTCCGGATAATGGGGTACTCCTGTTAATTGGGTAAAATTTAGCAAAACATTTCTTCTGTTTCTCATTTAAATTTTCTCCATATAAAAGGGTATACTCCTGTTAAAATGTTTAAAAGCGGCTTGCAAATGCCTACCCCATTAAGTCGAGACCACTGTACTTGTAATAGTAGTCAGGGGTGACACCGGGGTTGGAAGGGAGTAGGGGATGGACGCCCCTTGAAATTTTCAAAATGGAGAGAACTGTGCACGGGGGTGCAGTATAATTCATGAAATTTACGGGGGGTTGACCCCCCCCCCCCGCCAAGATATTTCACCTTCCCTAAGATTGACCTAGTCACTGTCTCGGGTAGTAGGGGTAGCAGTTGTATTAGTAGTAGTAGTAGTAGTAGTAGTAGTAGTAGTAGTAGTAGTAGTAGTAGTAGTAGTAGTAGTAGTAGTAGTAGTAAAAATACACGGGGGCTCGGGGCGATTTCGCCCCCGAAATTTAAAAAAAAAAGAGCCCCGTAAATTGCCATAGGGTTCAATACAAAAGAATATCTGAAACAGGAAAAGTAGCCCCCGAAAAGAAAATTTTATTTTTCCCCGGCGAGTAGTAGGCCTAGACAAGTAGTAGAAAGAGGAGCAGGAGAAGGTGGATCGAGGAGGAAGAGTCTCTCCAATATATCATGCTTTATGACACTTTAGCATTTCAAAATGAAGATATATTACGGACGTACACACAAATTGCTTCTCTTGCCCCAAAAATGTAGATAAGTCCCATGTCGACGTTGTCGTAACGCAGAGGAGCAACGCTTGCCAGAATAGTTGCTAAGCAGTGGAATACTGCCCTCTACGACAAACAGTACGCCAATAAATAACGTAATATCAGCATCCCCGGGGCGATTAATTTGATAAAGAATTCAATAAAATCAATAATCAATCAACAGCACACACGTAGACAAAGATTCTCTCCTCTTTAGGAGCAACATCTTCCTTTTTGGCGCTAGAGAACCAGTTTTTGGAGCACAATCCATTGGGTTTGGAACTAAATTCTCACTGTTTTGGAGCAAAATCCATCCGTTTTGAAAGCAAATTTCACTTGCTTTCCCGCTTAGGGTTGGAGAGTGTGTATACACCCAAGTTTGGGAGGGATATAAAGTGATTTGACTCTTTAGTTATCATTTATCATCATCATTATCAAATGTGCAGGCCCACAGAAGGTTTGAGGTTATGTTAATGCCCACCGCATCCCTCAGTTCATAAAAAAATAATGATAATGTCCGATTCTTCTACTCACAAGAATCTAACATTGAATAGACTCTCGTTATAACAAATTCCATGACACCTAAATAAATTACTTCGTTATAACGAGATTTTGTTATATCAGGGTTGCACAAAAATATAAACAAAATTTCAGCTTTGGGACCAGAAAACATATCTTTGTTATAACGAAATTTTATAAAGTCAATTGTACTAACAAACTTAGGCTACATGGTCTCACATTGGGTCCCATATATAGGATACAAAATTGTACTCAATTGACTAGGAATGTGATTATGGAGAAGGAAGGAATAAGTTGGAAAGATAGAATAACTAATCAGTGGCAGATCTACGGGGGTTTAGGGGGTTTACCCCCCCCCCCCCCGAGCTGCCAAGTGAAAATGCGATATGCATAGAAAACGCCATCATGTTAAAAAAAATCATTGGAAATCACTCAAAAAAAATTTAACTTAGCATAAAAATACTATTAAACATACACAATTTCCAATTTTCTACTTTTGCCCCCCCCCCATCCGAAAAATGAATAGACGCCCTTGAGTCACCCCCCCCCCCCAGCAAAAGCTAGACCCGTCCATGCTGATCAAGAGTGAATAAAGAAAGGAACCTCCGGGAGACCATCGGAAGACGGAAGGAAAACTGGCTAGGATACATTTGTCGGGGACACAACATGCTAAGAGATGTAAAAGATGGAGAGATGGACCGAGAAATGGAATGGTATCTGATCTGAAAAATGAATACAACAGTTTTGTTTTTGGGGGACGGGGGGGGGGGGTAATCGTTGTTATTCATAACAAGAGTCTACTGTATTCAAACAGCTCACATAGGGTCATATGGGCTAAAATAATTATGTACACTCTTCAATTAACTCTCTCGTTACTAATGATTCCAAATACTTGTAGACTATATAAAAGTTGATTTGATGGGAAAGGGCAACATCACTGACAAAATGTCATTTCGTTTAAGTACAGACGGGACTACATGTATCATAATATCGGTAAAGGGGTTAAAAGGGATAATTTGGTAAAATCGTAACGTGTAATATGAAAACAGATTCCTAAAGAAAAACGCAAGGATTGGAAGTTCCCAATTTAGGACACAGTAATATTACTAAGTATAGTTTTCTGCTGTGGAAATTTCAGTCACACATTTCCTCCTTGATGTCCAATTATCAGAAAGTGTTTTGGCAGTAAAATTTGTTTTGTAGCTTTCAATGGGCTCAATTTCTATCAGGATCAAATATTGATTTAGTAATGTTAAATGAAGGCTCGTTTCTCCTAATGTAAACAAAATCAAGACAAATCCTTTCAGCCTGAACATACACCCTTTAAAAGGGTGAACGCAGCAATGAATCACGGAAAATACACCCTTATTTCTGAGGCTCCTGGAATAAATTCCCGCATTAAAGGGCAGTGACATGATTGGGAGAAGTCAAAAATGCCTCAAGAACCAAATTAGCTGAAACATTATACATTTACCATTATTATACACTGGCTAGAGTGTATGATTATTCAGGCGGGAAGGATTTGTCTTGAATTGTTTACTTGATGAGAAATGAGCGGTAATTTACCAGTACTGAATTAATCTCTGACCCCGATAGATATTGAATTATACCTCATCAGAAAGATCAGAGTCTGATCTTTCTGCTGAGGTATCACTTTAACACCTTAACCCTTTGGATGCTATAATGTAAAATATAGTCGAAAATCTCGGGGTACCCCCCCCCCGAGATTTTTCATTAATTAATTTTAAAAAAAACTGAAGACTTTCAGAATTTGTTATTGGTGGGATATGACCTTTGTCTTGGGCATATAAAGCCTTAAAAATAGAAATAAAATCGCCAAACCTAAACTTGTGCTTTAAAATGGAACACTAGATTGTGTCTTAAACTAAGGACTGCTTCCAAGCTAATAATTTGAATTGTTTTGCGTTATGAAATTAATCCCCTTTCCCCACCCCACCCCCATTAGCGTATTCATCAAAACATTTTCATGCACAAACACACCAGAGCCACAAAATAACAAAACCAACGACCATATTATATCACTTCAGCATTTTTTTAATATAACCAATGTACACGTGTATAATGCTAATATCAGTGTTCCTCAATTGATGAGGCCAAAAGCAACATTATAAATTTTTATTACTTTTTTGCTACTCTTCTTTAAATTTTGTGAAGCACTGTTAATTCTATTGATGTGTGTTTTTATAGTACATCAATATTTTGCACGCACCATTTCCTATACATACTACATGTATCTACCACCCTATCATTCTATTCCTACAGCAGTTTATGGTTATGTGCGAGTGTGTGTGTGCGCGCACATGTATCGTAGTTTATATTTTGGGTCGGATGACCATATACATATGTGGAGAAAGAATAAGTGGTAAAAGATGCTTAGCCTTTCTCACAGGCTGGTAATTGTGAATTGTCACAACAACTACACTAAACACAGAGCACTCAGTTAAAACCAAATCAACTCAAACTTAATTTACATTACGATGGCCTACAGAACCAGGCAATTTAACGAAAAGAGATGCAACTGACTTTCGGTCACAACAGAGACCTGTTTGCCAAGTCAAATTAAAATTGAAAAGACTGGATAACAAGGCTAGATTCACATGAAATATACACAATGGCCCCATCATTTGCTTTACAAGTAATTACATACAAGTGCATATATATAATGTTAATTCAAATAAGTATACTAGACAAGTCATGCAATCAATCATTTGGGGCAACTTGAGAAATATCCTAACTGTTTTACCAGCCTGTGAAAAAGACTTTTCCAAAGCTTTCATAAATTTGGTTTATTACATTTTCTTTTCTTTTTTTTACATCACAAGTCATTATACATTATTTCTTATAATAGACATTTTGTACATGTTATAAATGTATAAGTGTTCTAATTCTAAAGCAGAAAACAGAACCATCTGTCATCATTCATGAGAGTGGTTAAGGAATATCAATGGATGCGAGTACCAACATTGCAAGAGCAAATTCAGTCACAAAATGGACATTACACAATGGTATTTTTATATTTTTTTTCTCCATAAGTACACATAACTGTAAGAAAGAAAGAGAGTGAGGGGAAAAAAATAAGGTATGGTCTGATCTGCACCAAAGGATTGCAAAAATGCTAGATTAACTACCAATAGACCCTGGCACCGACCCTGCCAAATTGTGATGCAATTATTCACTTGGTGATACCATGGCCTAATCAGACCTTGATTTTTTCCCCTCCACTGCGGATCTCATATAATATCCTTAAATTTGCTCTTGCACTCAACACAGACAAGGGTCTGAGGAGTAGACTAACAACAGAGAGATAAACCTATAATATTCTTTTCCACCGTATGACAAAACACATAATTTACTTCTACATGCATTCTTTGTGATATTGATTCATTTTACAACAAACATATATATATCAACGATTAACATATAATAATTATCATTATTATTATTATTACAATTACTCCCAGTAGAGGCAAAAAGGTATTTTATACACAGCTGATTTATACGTAATAGTTATGAAACAATGCTATAACAATGTGTTATGAATGGCATTCGATTTGTGGAATTTCATAGTTTGGTCAATGACATTTTGTTTTTCTGTTTTTCTGCCACAACTTTTACCTCTAGTTGAAACCATAGGGTTTTTTTCCAAAACGATTTACATGGCAACTACTGAAAACCCAAAATGAAATGAAATGAACTATAATTCTACCTTTGGCTGTACACTTGGCGCAGTTTTCCTATGTTCGATCTGGCATA
>JZLH01S0189675.1:67337-87227 GCA_001188425.1 Eucidaris tribuloides | reverse complement strand
CCCCCCGACGATTTTTCATTAATTGATTATATAAAAACAAAAGAAATTCAGAATCTGTTATTGGTGTGATATGACCTTTGGGTATAAAGCTTTCAAATAACAAAAAATCCCCAAAACTAAACTTGGGCTTTAACCAAAGAAGGCAGCAGAATAGGAGATCCATTAAATACACATACAGGATTAGCACCTTCTCAGTGCAAAAACAGTTACTGGATTATAAAGCAACCTCACTATATCAAGTTTATCACTGCCAATACATTTGTGTTTCCATGGTAACACAAGTCTGTTGACAGGATGTCCATTGCATATTACAGTCAACCTACATGTACACGATTATGTGCTAACAAGATAAAACAGCTATTTTTAGAGAAATACACAGTGCCAATATTTTTGTTTTTAATATATTTATTAACACTTCCAAGTGATGCATTTGGAACTGATTGATTAGTCATTGACAACTAGATTTCAGTAGTTTTATAATTAACTCATAGCCTTCTAGATATTCTGAGTACGGTATGTTTAATACAAAGACCACCCAGGTCCAGGAAGTGACAGGTTAAAGGAATGAACAGTGGGGCAGTCAGAGGGCCACGGACTCATTGTGCCATAACTACAATTATTTCATTTATTTACTTCCTGTAAAAAATGATAATGTACATGTACATATCCATGTACATGTTGTACATATACATGTACATCATATGGGTATTATGATGAATGCATTATGCATGGTTAATGACAAATAATTGCAAGGATGAATGCAACCCTTGTCCAGGAACTGAATGCTCACTGTAGGAAAGTGTAGTAATTGGGTGTAGGTGTTTCCCCCCAACTTATATATTTTTGTCCAATTTACAATGTATGACACTCAATTGTTTAGTTCTGCTTGGCTTCACATTATTACTGTCCATGTTGGTCTTAGACATAAACCCCATTATTGTTGACTTTTTCACATGGATGCACAAAGTGTAAAATATCTAAAGAATTATTGATGTACAATGTACAGTACCCTAATAATAATATCCCATTAACTGCTTTTTCACTTACAGAATGTTGATTGATCAATCATATCTAGATAATTCTAAAATTGATCCAACTAAGAAATGTGTATGCAAATCTGTATGTATACGGTAAGCACATTTATCAACTTCAACTACTTGAAGAGCTGTACAATAAAACTCACCTACCAATAAATCACTTGACTATTGAGGGATGCAATTTTCCCCACATCCATATTGTCTGTAGTTACATATAAAAAATGTGAAATATTTACTGGTATTCTTCACCCCAACAAATGGTTCTGGCAATGTCAATCAGAAACATTATTACTACTCTCCCACCATTAATGATTAGATTATTATTGCCTCGATTCCTGTAGAGCTCAGGGTAGGTACATGAACAAAAACATACTACATGCACATATGTTCAGATAGTTTAAAACTTTATTGGTACTTCTGGATATTCTGAAGAGTCTTGTTTTCTTTGACTTTGAGTCTGAATTTGTGTTCTTTTACGTTGAACCCAAAACAGTTGGTACCACAATCTGGCAACAAACATATCACCTGCGAGTAGGCCTACCATGATATTTCATTCGCCTTGCAATTTGATATTGCACTTGCAGCAAACATGTCATAAACCATCACACTATTGTGACCTCATTTTTGTCCTGACACCAGCAGCGCTCTGCACTAATTGTAAACAAAAAAAAATGGTTGTATACTTTCTGTTTATACTAAGGGGCCAATAAATATTGCTACTGTATCTAGTTTAAAGAAAAATTGATATTTCAAAACCTATAGTTGATTTCTATTCAGTACATTGTAATTTAGACTGCCTATCATGCACAGATCACAAAATGAAAATCATACATTCTTACTAGTTTCAGGCTTACCGGTATCTGTGTCTTCAGTGACAATCTTCCTACGAAAACTATTATAGCCGCTACTGCTTGCCATCAATAAATATTGTGATAACTAAACACTGAGGCAGGACTTAACAAGATTCACACGATTTTACACAATCTTGTTTATAACTTGTAGTAATTTGGCATCTCCAACTTGCACAGTGACAGAAGTTATAACTAATAACAGAGACGGTCCTGCCTAAGTTTCTTAAATCATTTACACACTTCCCTCTTAAATATAGGAACACATTTTACAGGAGACTATAAATGTTGCTGGTTATTAGAGATGATGATGAAAAGTTAGCAGCACATGCTGTACGGTATGTAGAGCATGCAGGTTTGTCAACCGGAGGTAGGGCAAGCATCGCGGGATCTATCTAACAGGGGGCTGGCCGAGTAGGGGAAGACGCAGGAATGTGCACTTCTGACATCGACCCAGCAAGACTATAGTCACAGTTGCTGTCCCTACAGTGCGTTTTACAACACGAGAAGCTGTTTTAATGGCATCAAGTCTCACTCTTTACTGTCAATCTAGGAATTGCTTCACCCGAGTCTGAGATAACTGAACTTTGATATCATGGTTTAAGACAGAGGTATTAGAGAGCTACACTGAATACATTGTATATTAACAGGAAAACTGAAGTTACAAATTATGAATATGTAACTGAAAAAAATATTTACACAGTGTAACAGAATAATTATGTTACGTACATGTACAAGGGGGGGGGTAGGGGAAAAGGCCCTAGGCCCTTTTTGTGTTGCCCATTGAAGAAAAGTTGTCTTTGTCAAACTTTCTACAGGGGATCTTTTTAAATTGATAATTTTTTTAAAGCTTTTTTAATTTCAAATATTTACCTTTTCTTATTGTCTTTTATTCAATTCTATCACTCCTCGTCGTACATTCACATGACTGAAATACATCCTTTTCAGTCCACTAAAATGAAATATATCGCACAACCCAATATTAATGTCACATGGCCAAATTTCCTGAATTTGGGAAAGAATTGCTCCTGCCAGTTCATTCCTATACTGGACTATTATTCTGGACCCCCCCCCCTTTTTTTTGGTCATATATTTCCTTGGTCAAATCATCATTTACCTCCATGTTTTATAAAATCATTTATGGGATAATATTTTGACTTAAAATCTACACTAAAAATCATACAGATAATAAAGATAAAGACGGGTGTAATCTTACAAAGCCTGGAATGTTTCTCGTCCAATATAAGAAAAATGATAAGACTGCAGGTGAGGAGAATAGAGGCAATAAAATGATGCAGCGATATAAATTAAAATGCAACAGCCAACCCTCGCGTCACTTCCTGGCGGTTGGTGTTACATACCTCACCCGTCACATGGACACAAGTTCAATGACACAAAGAGTGACGGGTAATTGAACATAGACATGAAATTGACGAGGTCAAACTGAGGGCTAATGGTAGAGAAGACCTCTCCAGACATAAATGAATGTGGTATTGCTATTTGATCTTGATGATACATACAGTACATGTACATGTACCCCAGCAAATTTTTGTCAGCACATGATCATGTACTATATGTGTACAGTATGTGTTATCACTTACAAGGGTCCAATGCATATCCTGTAGGTTGATGGGTATCAAATTCATTACCTCGCGAATAAAGTGTTAAACAACTTTCAACAGATATTTAGACCATGCATGTCTACACTGTAAGTGTGATGATTTTCAATATCATTCCAGGTGCCCTGTGAAAAATCATCACAAGATATCAGTGTAGAATGCATGGTCCATATCTGTGATTGTTTTCCTTTTATTCCGAGGGTAAATGAATTGTTACTCAACCTGAGTAGAGGGATGATTGACCTTTGTAGTATAACACATACTATATATGTAGTACATGATCATGTGCTTGACAAAAATTTGCATCGGGGTACATGTATCATGTTACTGTATGTTCATCAGATCAATTGCATACCACATTATTTATGTCTGGAGAGGTCTTCTCTATCATTAGTCTCAGTTTTGTACCTCGGTCAATTAATGTCTATGTTCAATTACCCATATTTCTTTCGTGTCATTGAATTGTTGTATGTACGGTGAGGTATGTCACGACATACGCCAGAGCAGTGACCTGAGAGGGTGGCTGTTGGCATTTAATTTATTATCGGCGTGCTTTTTATTGCTCTTATTCTTCTCACTGCAGTTTTCTATTCTTTATATGGACGAGAAATTCCGTTTTTATACGGATTTACACCGCTTCTATCTTTATATCTGTATGGTTTGTTATGCAGATTTAAGTCAAAATAAATATCAAAATGATTTATAAACATGGAGGTATGATGATTTGACAGGGAAATTATAATGACCAAAAAATGGAAGGGGGGGGGGTACAGAATAGTCAAGTATAGGAGATGAACTGGCAGCGATTGCATTTTCCAAATTCCTAGGATTTGGCGATGTGCTTTAATATTTGGGGTTGTGCGTATTTTCATTTGTAGCTGAAGGATGTATTTAGTTGATATCGGGGAGTGATTAAAATTGATAAAGACTGAGAAAGGTAATATATTTTGATTTAAAAGCTTTAAAAATTATCATTTAAAGATTCCCTGTAGAAGTTTGCAGATACTTTGTCGTTTCAGATGGCAACACAAAGGGCTTTTTCCCCTAGACCCCCCCCTTGTATAGTAGCGAACTTAATTTGTTCCCAACTTGTTGTGAGGGAGTGCTATGATTTGGCCGCGCGCGTCCGCATCGCGCGATGATTTCTTATTGTTGAGCGCTCTCGAGCTGCTTTTTCTCTTGTCATCTTAATTTGGTATGAGGTGTTTTTATGGTAAGCGAGAGCTATTGGTTTTTGTGGTGGCGCCCCTTGCTTGGTCGTTTGACAAAAGGTAATTTTTCACGGTGTCTGCTTGTTGTGCGTTGATATGGCACATTTCTTGACGGATTTTTTTTTTTTCAATTTGGGTGTATGTAGTGTTTAGTAATCTAGATCTATTATTTTGGTGATGGTGCCCAATGTTAACTTTTACAGGGTCAAAGGTATGATATGTCTATTTGCAAAATGCTTCTTATTTTCATGATTTATTTGTTGTTACAAGGATTGTTATTCAAACTTGCTGTTATGGTGTATGGATGTCTTTAATTGTAGGCTATTAGTGTTCGAGTGATTTGGACGCCTTCAGTGTATTGGGTGACATGTAGCTATTCTGTGATATTAATGGGGCATTTCGAGCTATTTTGGATTGTCCGCGGATCAGGACAGTTTAGATATGTCTTTTCCTTGTAGATAAGATGACTGAAGAATTAGTAATATTTGTAATATGTGAGACTGTGGGCTGTGCTGCTGGAATAATATCGTGAAATTGCGCTCATGATTCTTGAGTTGGTCGAAGATGCAGTCTGCGGAAGGCGTGATGCGACCATGGTTTTTGAAATAGGTTGTAAAAGTCTAAAAGTGTGGTTTAAGGATTGATGAGTATTATTGATAAAATGAAGTTGGGTAAATGAGCGTTACATGTTCAGTGTGGTTAATAAATATTTTAGCCACCCCCTCCGTTTAACTAATTTATTGCAAGTATTAATTGTTAGAGCGTCGCCGACAGGAATTTTGTCGCAATGCTATATTGTATAGTTTAAATAAGATTTATTTATGTTTTTTTAAATATACAGTAGGATTCAAATTTCAGAAGACTTAGTTAAGAATCCTTTTTTTGTCTTAACATAAAAAGTACTGTTACCCGTCACAGTTGATACAACACAATGCACACAATGACAATTTTTGCAGTATGTATTATGCAATAACTTGTAAATGTGCTATTGGTACGTGGTATAAAAGGTTGTAATTACTTTATTTTCTTTAATAAGATACAAAACATCATAATCAAAACATAACACCCATATTTAACAATAGCAAATACGAACATAGACCACAATAATAATTTTTGATATTAATATATTGTCTGTCTGGAAAATGTCTGCCGCGCGAATGTACTGTCGCGCGTTTTGTCTGCGAAGACAGGTTTTTATTAGTTCTACTTTATTAAGTTTTTCTCACTTCTTTGTATATGTTAGTTATTTTAATGCCCATCTTTATCCAGAGAAATTAAGTCTTATTTATGAAGTGGCCAACTGCAGAGTACGGTAATTACATTTTGTTCAAACGTCGTGGGAAGGACAATTGCTTTATGACGGGACCTCGAGAAGTTTTCTAGAGGGGTTCCATGTTAACGCATTTCCTGTTTACATGGAAATTGTTACGTTTCTAACATAGAATGGGTTATTTCTTTTATAATGTTAATAATTATTAAATACTGTGTTTGTCCTGTCCGGAGCGAAATGCTATTTTTGTCGGAAAATCAGATTTTTTTGATGATTTCACCAATCTTGTGAGAATACAATAAGTACAGATTACTTCAGAATTGAATCTCTATTTCATTATATTAAGTAATGTAAATTTTTTTTTTTTTAGTTCAGTGTCGCAATAGTTCGGAATGCCTATTTCCTATCGGCGTATTTCTGCCGATTTTATTCCAACTTGCGTTGGGGGTTTTAGTTGGGGGGGGGGGCGGTGTCTTCTGGTACATAGTTTTCCGTGCAAGCTCACTTGTTCAGCATTTTAGGATTTTTTTGAGGTTACAGGCCGCCAGAGTTTTTCGGATCTCTTTTCAATTTGGTAGGGAAGAGTGCTTTTATGGTAAGGGTGGAAGAGTATTATTGTTTGGTGGTGGCGCCCTCGCTTGGTTCCATCCTTTGTACACAAAAGGTAATTTTTAGGGTCTGTTGTGCGCATTACTGCGGCAGTTTCACGATTTTTTTAAAAAATGGTCTGCTCGCTCGCTCTCTCGCTGCACTTGAACCTTAATCATTTGGTTGATGCCTGCGCCCCATGGGTTACTTTTTAAGTGTTAAGGTTACTGAATAGGTCTAAATTTGCAAATGTTAATTTTTTCATTACTTTTGTTGGTTAATGTACTAAGGATTTTATTCAAATTGCTGTTTAGGTGTGATGGGTGGTATTTTACGTGTAGGCACATTTAGTGTTCCGGGTTGAGCGCCCCAGTGTCTCGATTGGGTTGCCATGTCACATTATGTATATTGTTTCCCCGGATTTCTTGATACGATTTTATTCAAATTGCTTTGGAGTTTTTTGGGGGGGGGGGTGTCATTTTCGCCGTAACATAGGTTTTCCAGTAGCGGCTGCTCATTGTTCTGGTTTTGATAGGATGCATTGTCTATTTTAATTTTAATGGGGGTGAAGATGGGTTGGGGGGTACATGTGCTCGAAGGGTTCCCCACGAGTGCTATAGTTATTCTGTTACATTGTGTAAATATTTTTTTCAGTTACACATTCATGATACACGTATTGTACTTCCGTTTTCCTGTTAATATACAATGTATTCCAGTGTAGTTTCTAATCCCTTGTCTTAACGTGATATCAAGTTCGTTATCTCCAGATCGGGTTGAAGCAATTACGTAGTTTTGACAGTAAGTAGTGAGACTTGATGCCGTGTAAAACGCTTCTGTGTTGTAAAGCACTGTTACGGATGCAACTGTGTAGTCTTGCCTGCGGCCGATGTTCGAGTGCAATTCCTGGTCTCTGCTCGGCCTAGCCCCTGTTCAGTGATCCACGATGTTGCCTACATTCGCGTTGACACTGCATTGCTCTATACATAAGAATTTGCTGCTAAATTTTCATCATCAGCTATAACCAGAAATTTTGGTTCGTTGTAAAATGTTCTATATTTAAGAGGGAGGTGTGTAATTGATTTTTAGAAACTTTAGGAAGGGGGGGACCCCCCCCACCCGATTCTCTGTTATGGTATTAACTTTTGTCATGTGATGTAGATGATTCAAATTACTTACAGGTATAAAAGATTGTGTAAAATCTGTGAACTTGTTAGTCCTTTGCTCAGTGTTTAGTTATTCACATATTTTTTGATGGAAGCAGTGCGGCTATAATGTTTTCTAGAGATTTGTCACTGAGCTCAGATTACCAGTAGTGAAATTTGAGATGTGTATGTTTCGTTTGTGATCACAATGCTGATAGGCAGTTTAAATATCAGTCTGATAAAGTATAGGTTTGAAATTCTTAATTTTTTTTTGAATCAGTCGTAGCATATTTTATTGGCCTGTATACAGAAGTATAAACATTTTTTTTTGTTTTCATTAATGCGATTGCGCTGGTTGGTGTCAGGACAAAATGAGTTACATTGTGGTTGGTTTATGACATGTTGTGCCAGTGATATGCAAACTTGCAGGTGAGATGGATATCATGGCTAGGACTCTGCAGGTGATACTGTTTTTGCAGATTGTGGGTTACCATCTGTTTGGTTAACGGTACAAAGACATCAATTCCAGACTCAAAGAAAAGACTCTCCAGTATACAGTATGAGAGTACCAATAAGGTTTTAAACTATCATCTTGAGCATTATGTGCATGTAGTATGTTTTTGTTCATGTTCATACCTGAGGCTCTACAGTATTGATGCATAATATTTATATTAATTGTGGGAGGTGTAATAATGTTTCTGATTGAATTTGCCAGACGATTTGTTGGGGTGAGAAATACCAGTAAATATTTAAATTTTTTTAGTGTAACGTAATAGTGGATGTGGGGATTGCATCCCTCAGTAGTCAAGTGATTTATTGGTAGCAGTGAGGTTATTGTACAGTTTTGTAGTTGAGTTTTGATAAATGTGTACTTACGTATACATACAGTTTGCATACAATTTTTAGTGGATCTTTGAATTTATTAGATTTTGATTGATTCAAATCAATTCTGTAAGTGAAAAGCAGTTTAATGGGATTTATTATTAGGGTATGTCATTGTATTCATATTCTGTAGAGTATTTTACATTTATGCATCCAATGTTGAAAATGTCAGATAATGGGTTTATGTCTAAGACCCATGGACATTATAATTGTGAAGCCAAGAGAACCTTAGTTTGACTGTCAGGACTGTTATCTTGGAATCACAGCCAAACCTGTTCTACCGATAAAAGTCTGACGATAGACGCATTTTCCGTTACAGAAAAAATCCCACAAAATAGCCTTACAGAGAAGATTTATAGTTTTGTATCTGTAGTGTTTGCCCGTGTATAATGTGATTTATGCGACTGAGGCCAAAAGCCTGGGATTGGTCAATGTTACTCCCAAAGACCATAGTGATTGTCAATAGGTAAACAGTTTGTTATATGTGAGTAGTTCCTAGCATTATTGTCACTGTAATGAGATTTACATGCTTAGTTGTTTATTTTTGCATGTAACAGAGTCAGAAAGCGCCACTACAATGCAGTGGGAGTAATGGCATACATAGCGTTTGAAAGAAATCTTTGTCAGAAAAAGAGATAAGCTAGAAGCCTCAATGTGTATTCTTTCAGCTCGCTTTGCGGATGGCCCTGCTTTCCAGGATAGTCTGAAATTAGATAAGCAGAATAACATTGATGTGTCATTACGATGTGTAAATTGTAGACCAATTTAGTATAGTTGGGGGGACAAACTACACCCTTACTACTTTTCAGTGAGCCTTCAGTTCATCCTGGACAGGGTTGTTCATCGTTGCATTATTTGATGTTCTTAACCCAGCATATGAGTTATATATACTATGATGTCTGGTATATGTTACAACATTATACACAGCGGGTCATTAAAGAAGCGGCGCAGGGAAGTATTTTGCGATAAAAATGCATTGCGTTACATAATATAAATCCGTAATATGTTAAAAGCGAAATCTGTGATTGTTGATATGAGCGCGATCATTCACAACGATTCCCGCGATAAGCCGAAAGACCTTCACTCAAGGTGGTACGCGCGCATAGCAGAATCTTTGATCGTAATTGGTCGATGCGCCGTCGTATACCAGAAAGCGACTCGTTGAACTTTGGAAATGGCTTGAAAGTTGTGCGTCGTGTTTTCAAGTTATTTGCCACGGTTTGTTTTGTTTTTGTGCTTCGGTTTTGCTTATATTCTGAGTTTATTATGATAATGTGGTTGGAACGTGCCTTTTTTTTCTAATTTTCTGCCTAAAAAATATGTTTTTGGTGTTAAGAGGTTTTATTTATCAGACCAGTGAAAATTGTTTTCATTGTCTTGATTTGCTGGTGTTTTTATTAAGCATAATTTTATATAATTCATTCGTGGTTAGTTTATTGATTGGTTTGTTACAGGTAACATTTTTGAAGAAGTTACTAAGAAAAGTGACTTTATTTAGGATCCTGCTTACGTTAAACAACATTGTTTTGGTATAGCATGGTTTTCATTAACGGCTTCAGCCGGCATTTGTGACGAATTTATTTTCAACAAGGCTTACAGCTAAAAGGGTATTCTGGGTTATGCATTTTATTCAATAACAAAAATCAGTGTTGTTATGGGCTAAAGGGGGAATTGTATTAACTATAAGGATCGAGAGGCGGGTATACATTCCGAGCATTCCATAGGCGGGAGAGAAACCTTTACGCATCTTGTCGAGCGCTGATGTCTGGAGTAAGCGCATATAATGTATGTGCTGAGTGGATTTTCAGATATTTAGCCATTGGATTCTGGTGGTCGACATCTAGTTTTTCGCTGACGAAATTTTTCCAGGTTTCGAGCAGATGTCGTCAGTTCGAAGATACTCACTCACAGACTTCGAGGAAGGGTTCAGGTCATAGCTCTCGCGCGCAGCTTTTATCGAGAAATTGGGCGAATCGCCGACGTTGAGACGACAGTGTCGGTTTTCTTGCAAAAGTGTGCCTCTGTAGATGAACCAATACCAGGCCGCCGAGAATAAATACCGGAGGTTCGCGCGGCGGTTGCTTGTTCAAGCGCTTCCTTGTCCAAAAAGCTCCCTCTTCCAACGCGATTTGGAATGTCCACGGAAAATTTGCTCCAGACCGTCAAAGACTTCGCGAGAGGCGGGTCTATGCGCGCGTCGAGTCTAGCCTGCTTTCGGACAAAATCGGGATGGAAGGCGCTGGATTTTGCTTGTGAATAGATTGTGAGCTGCTGATTTGTGGGGAAAGTGCTTTGGTAGAGAAGCTGTTAAATCTCTTCAGTTGATGGTCGCAATACTTGTCGCTAGACGGATGGGATGGCTCTTCGATGCGTAATTAACAAAGCTCTCGATGGCTAGTTGGGATTGGTTGGGGATGTTTGTAGGGTGGGGTCGGTGAATGTTGGTTCTTGGCGTTACGAGAGACATAATCGACGATGTGTACCTCGATTTCTTCAGAATCTATGGCTTGCTTATTGCCTGTTTTCTAGGCGGTTTTGTCTTCCAGCCGACATGCACCAGTATATCTGGTATAGTCCCATAGTTTGCGTGTGCAAAATAACTAGTCCTGATCTGTGGAATGCCGGGGTATCGTGGGAATTTTCGGCTCTTTTGGCCAGCCCAATCTGCCGGGATTCAATCTGTATTTAGCACTGTGGAAGTCATCGGCATTGGAGCGTGAGTCCCAATGAAGTGGGATTCAGGCTTATATATAATTTTTCTGATTATTCGATAGTCAATCGATCTGGGAATCCAATTCCGCTTCCGTTGAAGAACTAGGTAGGATTCTTGCCAGACGATTGCGAGAGTATATGGCGCAGGAGGGAGGTTCATTATATATTAAACACTTTGATTTTTGTTGCTTAAGTTCTCATGTGCTGTTTCAGTTCGATTATTTTTCTCATGCATCGGTTTTTGTTCGTGTTGTTTTGGTCTAGGTAACAATGTGGAGAGATTAACAATCAGTTCAACTGTTGACTATTAGTGTGTAAACACATCGCGAGTTGCCCCAAGTCAAGATCAGGGCAGGTCATATTGGCGATAACAAACGGTCTTCTTTTTCAGAGCACAATTTTCTAGAGAGTAATTCCAATAGGTTACTTACCTGTCATTCTTATTGTGAGTTATTTCTAACTTTAGGAGCCATTGAGTTATGCAAAAAAGATATTTTTTTTGGAATATGTTTTTATAGACTAATCAAACAGGTTTAGATAGGATTAAGGTGTGACATTGTTGGGGTTGTCTCAATTTGGGCTGATACTTCTAGATCAAGAAACTTGCAGGATTCTTTTCCTTGAAATTTGTAGTCAACGTTTCATTCATTCTAAACAAACAATGTCAATATCAGTAGTGATGGAAATGTGCTGTGGTCTCTATGGGATTATTTGTTTCTTACCCGGCAAGATAGTTATCCTATGTTTATGTTGTTTCCTTAAGGTAACAATTCAGATCTCTCAGGTGGGAGATTCATTGTTAGTGAACGCTGGTTATATATTTCACTCATTTTGGTTCTTGAGCATTTTCAGTGATTCCATTGTTGTCATAACCCTTTAAGATCTAAGTCTAGGGGGTTTATTGTTATTGTGGGGGGGGGAGGGGGGTGCAATTTAACCTGTTGTACTGAGAATGATATCTTTGAATGTTAACGGCGGAAATAGAGTATCGTCGTAGCTATAATTTAGAACCAACAAATAATCCTTCTGCGTTAAGTATAAAGTGAAGAATAGACAATAGATCTTAATAGAGTTATTTTTATTCATTTAGATTTTAGATTTAAAGTCGTTTTATGAACATAAAATTTACGTGAATTAATGTTACAATTCGTTAGACTAATTGGAATTGACTTTTATAATACGTGGTGATCTGTTTGATATAGTTTAGATTTGTATGTGCTTCACTTTTATGGTGGAAATATTTCACGGGATGGTGCGTCATAACTGTTAGATAAGATACTTTCTTTAAAACAGTTATGGTAGAAACGTGGACTGCGAAAATCAGTTTATTTATGTTTGAATTGCTTCTTCGTCACGTTTAAATCTTTAATCTAATGTTCATACTTAAAAACTCAAAAGAATGCTTAAGGTTAAATCTTGTTATATTTAGTTATTCTAGTCTGAGATTATTTTATTCTCAATGATTGTTAGTTTTGTTTACAAATTAACTCAGTCTTGTTTGTAGATACTGCTAAACTAAAGGAAAATGTATCAACGATACCATTTAATGATTAGATGTTATGTCAAATAGATGTGATCGTTATAATGTGAAGACCCCACCATCTCGAAATTAACGAACATGTTTTATTGGGTGGTGCATATAAAGAAGGTGGTGGGAATATTACTTGTCGGTTACGCGTCATCTATCGCGCATTTGCAAGAAGTAAGCGTTGTGAGTGTTGCAAATACCAAATTCGGATTAAGTTGGAACCTAAAAAAAGTATTTTTTATTGTAATTTTTCAATTTACCTGTTAGAAACAGTCAATAGTAGACGACGGAATTGTTATATTTCGAAATTTTGTGCTTATTAGAAATTCAGCACATTTTCTTTACAGATTGAGAAGATTTTTTATGGGGTCGTTGATAATAAAACTTCTTTTCCAAAACATATTTTTTAGGCAGAAATTATGAAAAATACAGAGGTACTTCAAACATCGATTTGATCATAATTCATTACGTTCACGGAGTATTAAGCTATGAAACGTAAGAAAAGATGTTTTATTGATTGTGCATTTCAAAAGAGACGTGATGATACTTTGTGAAAACGAGCAAATTTGTCAGCATGGTTCCTAAGGTATGGGCGATTTTGGTGGATCGGAGCGCATCGACCATTCGTATGCAAATGAGTTTGTCATGCGCTGGTAACGGTTTTTGGGGAATGTTCTGTTGTGGTAATTTTCGCGGAGACGGGTATTTGTTTGGAGTGCAATGGGTTCTTAGACTCAAGTAATCTACAGATTTCGAGGTTAATTACATATGTGAGGGGATGTTATATATGTTACGAATAATTTATTTTCATGAGTTCCTGGCGTTTTAAGTGACGGCGTGTACATGGATATTTACAATGTAATTATGATATTTACATTATATTTTAGGAGTAGAATAAATGAATTATTGTATTATGGCAATGAGTCGTGTGCCGTGTGACTGCCCCACTGTATTTTTATCTGTATTCCTGGACCTGAGTGGTCTAATGTATGTATGTAAGATACGGTACTCAAATATTTTAGAGTATGAGTTAATTATAAAACTCTGAATTTAGTTGTCAATGTCATCAATCAGTTCCAATGCATCATTGAAGTGTTTAAAACCAATATTGGCACTGTGTATGTTTCTAAAATAGCTGTTCTTATTTTGTTAGCCTAATGAATGACATGTGGGTTGATGTATTGATATGGCATTCGCTTGTTCAATCAGATTATGTTACCTCATAGGAAACACAAGTGTATTTGGCCGCCCCGTGATTAAAGCTTGATCTAGTGAGTTGCTTAATCAGTAATGTGTTTTGCACGGAGACAGGTGCTAATCGTGTTATTTTAACGATTGCTATTTCTGTGCCTTCTTGTGGCTTAAATGTAAATATGTATGGTTTGTTAAACACCAGTTGATTTTTGCGTTACAGTCTATTGTTGAAGGCGAGGGTTGTATTTACATTGCTTGCACTTGCATCCACATTTCCTAATAGCTGCTGTTTTCATGTTTATTTTTGTCTGTGTTCATTTTAAAATTACATCATATTTTGCCCTTTGTGTGTTGTTTATTGTATGATTATGCTAGAATGGAATTATCTGTATTTTCGCCTCTTCACGTCCCCCCAAAGATTATTCGTGCGTGTTGGTAAATTGATTACAGTATATTACATTGTTTTATTTTAGTTGCATTTTATCATTTTGCATATTTTGGTTATCAATCTTAGTCCATTCAGTTCCATCCCTCGTTAGATCCATTTTGGATTTTTTTTCAACCAATTTAGACATACCAGAAAGGGTAATGTTATCAATATTTACTTCTTAGAATGTTATCATATTTCGTCACAGAGTTCTCTGTATTCTGTTTTTCTTTTTAGTGTGAAGGTGAATGACATGATTTGTGTCGCTCATTGGAGGTGACTCTTTCTAGAATCAAGTAGCTGTGCAGGATTTTGCTAGTGGATATTTGAGAGTCAAAGTTTGATCATCTTAAATAACTCATTTATGTTGTGTAGGCGTTTCTATGGGGGATTTTTATTGAGTCGGTTGAGAGAACATGTTTATGTTCAAATTGCTTCTTTGCTTTAGTGTTAAACAATTCCCTGTCTTAATCAGTGAGAACACTCAGAATTTTCTTTTTGGTTGGCGGGCTCATTGAGATATGCTTTTCAACATGTTGGTTGAAGAGGTATTTTGTTTTTCCCAATTCATGCCAGTGCCTTTACGTATTGATAAATGATAAGGGGAAAAAGATCGTTGACTGACTTGTGATGTTATGTAATTGATATGACGGCAGTTGTGTGATTGATTTGCCGAAACCATCATATTGATATGTTGTCAAACTCCATTGTTTATATCTAAGTGATGACACACTTGGTAACTTTTTAAGTCTATCATTTTTCCTTGGTTGCTGATCAAATAACTGTCATATTATTAACACTTATTGATTTATTGTCATATATGGTTGCAGTATGACTGTAAAAACCCAAAGGTTAGGATAACTGAAGTAACTACTTGGTGTTTTTAGATCAGTTCTAATTATTTAAGTGTGTTCATGAATAATATGTAAGTTGCTGACTTGGAGTAGTAACTCAATGATATGTGTGTTTTAGCCTACCAGACAATGAAGTTTTAGGGTATGGGATGTGCTGCCAAAAAGTGCGGAGGTGTACTTTGTTTGTTTTGTGGAGTACCAAAACTATTCCCGTAGTTTGATGTGTATTTTGTAGTACATTTATGGAGTCACATTTTGTTTTATTTAAAAGTGTTGAGCTCATGTGGATCATTGTAAATTGATTTGAGGATTTTTTATCATTTGTTTAAGTGATTTTATTTGACTCTCTGTAGCATGGATGATTTTTTTTTAACTTTATGCAGAAAGTGTGTGTGCGACCTCGGTGTGTGTGATGTGGTGTAGTTGTTTCAATTACTGTTCTGTTGTTGATCAAATTTTCGTTGTCAGTTTACTAAGCTGCGGTTGGAATCTGTTTCCATTTTGCGTTTGTTTCCTTTAGTCGTCTTAATTTTGCTGCTTCTTTTCGTAGATCTTGTTGTGATGTTTGTTCGTTGTTTGTTATTTTTAGTTGTGTGTCTATACGTGTGTCTTTTAGTCAGGAGTCTAATTCCCAACATTCAACCAATGTGTTAGGTCTTTTTTTTTTGTTTCTGTAAATTTATCTACAGTTCTGTATATATGCCTTTCATTATTATTTTTAAGTCAAGTCAACTTTTATCTTGGAGGATTTAGTGGTATAGTAGACTGGTGTAAGTTATCTGAAACCATGTGACTTTACTATATTTCTTATAGATTTGGTATTATTTGTCTTTGTTTTAACGGTTTAATAAGCAAAAATGAGTTGGTTATTTTTCAGATGCATTTCAGTTCAGATTGTTTTTCTAGCTTTTAATGTATTGCAATGCTAATGTTGGGTCGTTTCAAATGTAGTTAGATCTTGTATCTTGTTCTGCTTTATTGGTTGCATCTATGGTCCGTATTGTCTCACGGCTGTTGGTGATGTCTTGTGGTATAATATGTATGACAGATCCTATGGAGAATATTAGCAAATAACCCGTCTGTCCCCCAAATTGCCCAGTTTGATGTGTATTCCAGACGAGTTCATGCAGGCTCTGCTGCTTTGCAGCTTTGTTGGATTCACTCGGATTAAAACGCCAAACTGGTTTCAGATACTGACTATTATGATGCATATTGATTGTGGTCAGTTGTCATGTTTAGCGTTTACTCTTTCACAAGCAAGTGTTTATGTTGATATGAGGCCTGCGTGCGGTAAAGTCGGCTCAGGATCAATTCTCTGCGTGGTTTTTTTTGGTTCTCTGCGGGAGCTCATAGAGTATTCTGCTGAACACGCTCTCGCTAGGCCATATGTGCTTGGAATATGTGCTCCTAGCATGGTGCGGAGAGTCCTGCTAAACTGGTGTACCCTGCAATGACACGATGAGTATTAGTGACTGTGATGCCGAACCCGTGAGTAATTCCTGGTCTCTCCTGGATTGTTCGGCTGCTCTTGAAGGCAAAAATGTTGCACCCCTGTCATAGAGTCACTCCAAGCATTTCACTTACTTGCTGCAGGCAGCTTAACATAGCCTCAACTGGCTCACAGTACTGATTTCGTCAGCTTTCAGCCGCAGCAGTTCTCACTCTAGACTCGGATTCAATTTGGGAAGATTTTGATTTGGCAAGGGACGGCGAAAATGTCCGCTGAGGTTCTCCTGTGCGAAACCCAGGGCCCGGTCCAGCAAGATGTGGGTTTACTTGAAAGCGACTGATGTACCGAGCGGCCGTTTTCTCTCGAGATGGTAAACTGGGGCTCGACGTACGCATGACTGTGGTTGTCCTACAGAGTCGGACCTCATGTCGTGCATATGCTTGGTATGGGGGCCTACCTTTTGCGCCCGATCAGCTTGCCACCATTGAACTGGATCGGTCAATCTTTGTGATGTATGGTTTAGAAGATTGCCTTCGAGAGAAGATTGTTTTTGATATTGACGTTTTGTTGTTGTGTGATTAATATCATTTCTTCAGCAAGTGTCAGCTGTTTCCTGTTAGTTTTGTTTAGTACATTTTTTTTGGTGTTGATACTGGTACTTTTGTCACTCACATCCCCTAAGCCAGATCAATGATGTTGCGTTGACAAAATGTCACGGTGCGTAAAAGCAGTAGGTAATTGTTTGATATTTATAGGTGATCCTTTTTTAAGTGTTTTGTAAATTTGTTTGGTTTATATTCAGTTTTCCAGTTCGAGTACAGGTATTGCCCTGATCATTAATGCCAAAATTATATGCCAAGTATATTAGTTTTGGGAATTTTTTGTTTATTTTGAAGTTTAGCCCAACTTAACCCTGCAATATAGACTTGAATGTCTTTTAGTTTTTGTCTCGACTGGTCGAATAGCGGAGGAGATTAGTTCTGATTTTCCCATGGCAGTCGGGTAGTCGGTAACTTTGTGTTGTTACCCATCAATTTGTATAGCTTCGAGGCCTGGTGAATCGCAATTCTACATAGGTCCTTGCTTTGAGGGCACGGTCAAGTTTTGATATGAGATCGATTTGAATAGGGTATCAAAGGTCATAAGGTCAATCTTTAAATGCTGGATCTGTGCTATGTTGTTAACAATAAATTTCTATACTTCGGGTCCTCGCGCTCGCTCATTCTACAAGAGTTCGCATTTTTGAGGTGCAGGTTCAACGCACGGGCGAAATGTGAGTTTGCAATGTTGATTATAAGGTCAGGTCAAGAAGTAATGAATTTTCATGACTGGCATGTGCTATGTTGTTTACAACCAATAATTTATTTACTTCGAAGGTGGGTTGTTCCTTAAGAGGTTCATTCTTGAGGTTGAGGTAAGTTGATGTGAGTTTGATTTGCAATTACGGTCAAGGATCCCATACTTTTCACATGAATGGCTAATAGATGATATAGAATATTTAACACATAACTTTTATAGTTCAGTGGTCACATTGTTATAATGAGGGTCATCTCTTTGACGGTGCAGGCAGTTCAAATGTGAGGTTGATTTGTAGGTCGAAGTGTAATTGAGTTTCCATTAGATTGGCATGCTGCTAATTGTTGTACCACATATTTCTATCCTTTAAGAGGGTGGATTTGTCTGAATTATACAAGGAAGGTCCATTCTTGAAGGTGAGGAGTCAAGTTCGAATGTGAGGTTGAATTTGATTATGGTCAGGTCAATGAACTTTCCCATGACTGTGACTGTGTTGTTGTACTACAATAACTTTTATAGTTTCGGGTAGGGATGACAATCATACAGAGGTCCTTCATTGAGTGTGCAGGTTCAGCTTGTTCGAATTGAGTTGATTTGCTTAAGGTCCAAATGTCAAGGTGATGAATTTCGAATGATTGGACAATCTGTGCTGTGTGTACACATAATTTCTATTAGATTCCGTGGTGGTCCACAATTGACAGGGTCACTTCTTGAAGGGAGGTCGTTCGAATATGGTTTCGATTTGAATTTAGGTCAAAGGTCCAAAGACTTTTGCTGATGGCTGTGCATTGGATATTTAGTTCATGGTATTACGTTTTTAGTGTTTTGATGTTTTCTTAGGGATAAAGTAGGAATTGAATTTATTGCGTATGTAATACGTCCAGACCCATTTTCCCTTACTGCTGCGGTTTCCCCAGAGTATATTAGGTGTTTTGACTTGCCTTTTTTATGATGGATATGCAGGCCGAGACGCTTGGTTTGCTATATGTTTTTTAATTATTCATGAGATTCGGGGGTGGGGGGGACCCCGGAGGATTATCGGTAAATTTCATTACCATTAAGACATCAAAGGGGTAAATATGGCTTTGAGGGCTTATGTTATACCTCATCTGAAGAATGCTATCGATCTCTCTAGCGTGACGCTATATATATTTATTGCCTTTATTAATCTTTGGATGCTATATGCTAATTAGCCGATATCTCGGCCCCCCCCCTCCCCCCCCCCCCGGGATTTTATTATTTAATAAAAAAAAAACTAAAGACATTCAGGAGTCTATTATGCACGGGTTATGTTTTGGCGGATACGCTTTCATAAACTAACATTCCCAAACTAAATCTTGGGCTTTTTTTCAGCAAGTTAACATTATTTGTTTTTGTTTCCCACTAATTGGGATTAAGGTAAATGTTTTGGTGGGCAATAGCAAAAGATAAGTTTAGTATTTTTTTTTATTTTTTTAGCGGTAGTTTCAATGGTATTATGTGGTGATATCGTGTACCTAGTACTCCCATTTTTTGTATATTCATAGCATTTAAGATAGCGTAAACCGTTTGGTGAATTTCTGTGTATGCTTAAGGTTAGCTCCTGATTCCTTTGGTTTTATAAGAACAGTGGGTGGATTAGTGGCGGTTAGAGTTGCAAGTGTGTTGATGTGTGAGTGGTTGGATTTTGTCGACTAATGAAAGTCCGGGTGAATTGCCTTTAATTTGTTGGGGTGGGTGAAGGTTATTTGAATTTGTCACCGCCTTTGCCATTTTTTTTGGGGTGTTTTTTTCACCAGTAGACCACCAAATTTAGGGAGGTGTGTGTGAAATAAAATGGTATAATAATTAAG
>JZLH01S0189675.1:38954-50002 GCA_001188425.1 Eucidaris tribuloides | reverse complement strand
ATAGCCTGTAACATCGCTTCATAAGAAATGTTTCAGTACTCCTTTTTTGCGGAGAAGAAATAAGGTCTAATCCCGCGATTTCATGCGTGATTGAACTGATTTCGCATGAACGGGGCACGACGGATGTTGTTACATTTATCATTCATCTCAGTCGGCAGTCAGAGCGAGTAACTGCGAGTCTGGCCTATAGTAAACCGGATTTGGCGATTGGTGTCGTCGATGCGTTGACTTTTTTTTTTCTTTTGAAGGTCGGGGTTACGGATATTGCGTGATTTCAGTGGATATTTTCCATCATTCTTTCTGTATTTATGAGGGCCTGGTATCTAATAAATGTGATTATGTCTCAAAGTCCACACCTAAAAAGGCTATTTATTTGGACACTAGTCATTACGTCGCTCCCGTATTAGCCGCGATGTGGATTATTCGGGCTTATAGGGTAAGAAGTCGTAGTGGCAGACGTAGTTCAGCGAACTATTGTACTGTGTAAAGGTGATTTTAGTCGGTTAGAAGCGTGCGCGGATCGGTCGAGGACGAGGTTATCGTCAGTAGCGGAATAGACAATCCAGTGTCAGTTGTGGGTAGGGAGATTTCCAAAATAATATGGTGAAGGTAAATTCCTTTATGTGATAAAAATGTTAATTCAAGTCATACATACGCCAAGAATCGCTGAACGTAGTAGACAGTAATTTGTGTATCTTTTAATTTATATATCGGAGGCATTTTAATATTTTACCGCTCAGAGTTTTCGCGACTCTCTGCTAAAATTGATAAGAAATTTGTACTCCATCTATTGGCCGCGTTAAGCCACAAAATTACGAGGAATTCGATGTCGGAAAAGGGGTCCGACGATAAATTTAATTATGCACAGTTTATTGATTTCGACTTAGCGTAAGTGCATTGGAAAAGTACCGGTATATGTATTAAATTGGCGATAGTATTTTTCTTTTTAGGGTACAGTCACTACATGTTAGCGCGGTTGAATTCAAAATGTGATAATAGGTGGCGGCGCCATCCATTGGCGAATTGGTTTGGTGGATTGATCATTACAGTTATTCAATCGGGAAAAGTGGTGCACATACTACTGCATAAGAAAAGGTCGCAATGTTCTTCCGAGGAGTGAAATTTTAGCCGATGAGAGCCGATGATGTAACATCGTAAGTTATTGTGTTGGATTAAAAATTTATTGAAATTATCGATTATATTCACTAATGTAACAACACGACAAGGCGACGATAGTTTCATCATTTTCATGTGGTTGGATAGTCAGTTTTGGTATGGCAAGTTATAAGGCTGATATCGTAATTGTCTCTGTTGCCTAATGACATTAACGTGCGGTCCGTCCAGGGGCTAAACGCGTAGATTGCCCATGCTTGCAGGAGGTGAGGCTCTCTAGGGATATCAACCTATGTCTTGAAGTTGATGTGGTCCTTAGGACACATACGCCAACTGGAAAACGAAAGTATTGCGTGTGTTGAAATTTGAATGTTCTGTCCACAAGTGCGAATTTTGTTCAGCGGCACGAGGCCGAATTTTAGAATTAAAAAATGATTGAGCGATGAGTCCTTCATTTTCAATTTATTGTTGAGGTCATTGATAACTATCACATTTTGGCAACCTATTTCAATATATTTTGTTCAAAGGTGATTTCAGAGCACATTCTTGTGCCACGAACTGCATGAAAAACATCTTTACTTGTGGCACAAGTTATAGAGTTGTCCATGTGTGGGGGTTATATACGTTTGCCTATGCTACGTATGGCTATGGCTGGCTTACTATGGCATGGGGTGGCGCTCTGAGATGATTTGCAATTGCATTTGAATCGGTAGATGTTTACTGTAGATCTATTATGATTTGTTATTTGAAGCAGGCAAAGCTAAGGTATACCATTTGACTCATCAGTTAGAATCCTGTTTTGTTTAAATGTTGATTATCCAGTTAGGTACCATGGCATAGTTAGACTAAGCAACGCAGTTGTGATGGACGCGATTTCAAACTATTTTGGCAGTGCATCATGTTCAAATGGAGCATTGGATTTGCTCATCATCGATGCATTGCAGGTGACAACTTAATTGACTGGGGGATCAGGCAAAGATCACAGCTGATCACTGTGCGACTCGGTTAAAAGGGAAGTCACCGTGATGTCGATTTGTGTTGATAAAGGGGGAGAAAAAAATGAGGAGACCATAACGGCAATTGAAGTATGGTGAAAATCCAGTCAATTCAAGTAATGAAAGGTTAAAAGTGTCGTTTGATTTAAAACTTTTCAAAGTTGTGAATGTCAATTAAGACAACTGCATATTTGTAGGTATTTTTAAATTCAGTAAAGTGCGATTGTGTTCAGAACTTGAAATGATTTTACTGCAAGTTCAATATATTCAGAAACTTATTTCATGTTATGTGATGTTCTATAAAAAAAACAAAATTCATTATCATGAATATGATAGAGTGCTGCAATGAGAATAATGTTTATGTATATTGAATGTACATTGTTAATCATTTTCAATTTTTTGTGGGAAAAGTTTAGCGTCTACCTTTCTTTGAAAATAGGAGAGGAGGCCCCTTTTTTTTTCAACATGACACCACACAACCCGACGACCTTTTTCCAAAAAATGGCCAAGCTTTTTTCCAAGATGGACACTTTTTTTTAATACCCTTGGACTTAGAAATATGCAGCTTCGGCTAGTGCATGTAGTTTGTGTATAGCCCAGTTTTCTTGTTAAAAAGTTGTTGTTGCCTTTTTTACAATGCAAATTCTTTTTTTCGTGTTGTAATTTTGCATTTTCCGTATTCTTTTTTTTTGAAAAATACAAAAATAAATTACTGGAAATGGGCGGTTTTTGATTTGGGTATGGCAGGGATTATTTACAGTTAAAGATGATTTCTTTGGCTTTAATTTAGGTTTTTTGTAGTGATTTTTTTTATTCAATAAATTAATATTTTATTTTGGGTGGATTTTTAGGACTAATTTTTTTATTTTTGTTCAAATGCTGTCTTTTGCATTATTAGGCGATTCCAGTGGTGTTGTCGGGACATTAAGAAATTTTCAAGTTCATGGCAATGCTGAGCGATGAATTTTTTATGGTAATTATAGTACTAGTGAGGGACTGTGAAGTAATGACACAAAAAATTTGTTCTTTTGGGTGTTAGAGATGAAAATGTTGGTGTCGTACGGAGGCAGAGAGTCAGTTTTTAATTGGAAGTTTATGTCCACTTGTGAGTGTGGATGATACAAATGATTGAATCTCTTACTAAATCAATGAGACAATACTGAGTAATATTTGTTTCGCTTCAACATTTTGAATTTACTTGCAACAAATGCGTTTAAGGCAAATATCTTCAAGACGACGTGGTGATACGGGACATAAAAGTGCTGTCGGAAATCTTGAAAATTCCATATTACCTAGATTAATTCAATAAAACCCTGATTTCTCTTATTTGGAATATTTTATACAAGCGGATTAAACTAAACTTTAATGTATACACATCATAGATGCAAAAATCTTTGGATTTAGTATGTTGTTACAGGCAATGTGTCGTGACGGGACATAGGAATTGTGCGCTTCCATGTCTTCCGTAGACATTTTGTCTGTACAACCACTTAATATTTTTGACAATATTTCTGCAAGTATAAACCTATGTGTTCTGAGCGGTACTAAATGTTAGATATTTCTAGACTCCCTATTCCTTTTCCTTACTTCTCCCACTTATCGGATTTGTAAATAGGCCAGTAGGCCTACTGCTATACTTGAGAAGCTTGCCAGGTTGCTTAACAGTTACAATGAAAAGTCATGTGTGTAAGGGCATTATTTTTTTAGATGAAGTATGTAGGTCAATATTTAATTTACAATTTAATTTTATCATTAAATGGTTTTGAAAAATACTTCTTGTTGCAGGGAATGTCCGTACGACACGAAAATGTCCCGTACGACACAAATGTGTGTACGGGACAAAGTTGATGATGTTATTAATAGAGATAATGAAAGAATGTTACCTAACTATTGATAGGTTATCTACGTTTATATATGATATTACATCACCAACATTTAGAGTTTCTGTACTATAACTTGTTAGCCCTGAACTGAAGCCAACAATCAAAACTTTTTTAAGGTATTATGTGTCTTAGGGTAATTTATTGGTAGGCTTGGGAAAAATGCCTTAGTCTAAGTAGGAATGAGATATTTTTTGTAAATTGTCAGTAAAGGGGAATCCCACTACTTGACTCACAGTTTCTAAAGTATTTTCAGTTGTTCTCAGATTAGTGTTAAGATTTTTATCTGTAAACTTGTTAATTACAATAATATCAATCATTAACAATTTCACCAAAATAGCTTTGTGAAGGACAATCTTGACCCAAAACTGACCTGTTGCAGATGGTTTAGGATATTAACCAAAATGTTATCATGTTGTCAGAGAGCAATTTTTAATTTTACACATTTTTCAAGTTTTTAGCGGAATCGCCTATAACTAAGACTTCGCAATCTTGATTACTTTGGGGTTTATTTAACTTCTGATGTGGTAGTAAATTGACACTTCATTTTTGGGTAAAAGCCTCAACTGTGATAGTTGACACTTAAGCGTGGATTATTTGCAAACAATTCCCCGCACAGGAAGAGTAACCCTGCCTTAGGCTATGATGAGGCATGGTACGTGAAATCTGGGGTCAGTGTTTGAGTGATTTGAAAATGTCAAGGAAAACAATAAGCCGTTTAGTGTAGTTCTATGGTAGGAAATTTTTTCCTCGGACGAAAAATTCAAATCTGAGTCTCAAGTCACTAAATTCACTAAACTGGAGTTTCTAGCTCCTATTTTTATAAAGGTTCCCGATGGCATTTTCTTCTAAGATGCATTTGTATTTACACAATGTTAATTTTTGGCATTGCAAAGAGATCCCTGCTTTAACCATGATATAATGGTGTGTACTTATTTCATTTTTTTATGTCAGTTATGTTATCTTGTAGCTCTTGTGCATTTGCAAATGTTCCATAGGCTGATTGTCAAATTTTATGCATGCTCATTACATTTACCAAGTAAAGTCAGTGCACAAATCTTAATGTTCTTACTGAAGAGATAGATAAAATATATATGTATGGCAAAATGTCCATTTTGTATATGCTTGAACATACTGTTATTTGTTGTGGGCCATACCATGACCTGCAAATATGTGTATATTTCATTACTGTTTATTGCATTGTATGACATATTAAGTGATAATTTTTATGTTTTAATATAACTAACTAACGAAATATTAATTTTCAATTAACTTGCAAACGGGTGGTAAGGTATTAATCTCATAATATCAATGTACAAAAAAACTATGGATTATAATGTACGCATACTGAAAAGATGCCATGTAAACGATTACGTGCTTTACATGGACTTCTGTTATTGCGTCTGGCTGTTCTACGATTTACTTTTCTTTTCTAAATTATTATTTTCGTTTTAAATTTTGATATGCAGAATATCCAAGGTGATGTTTAGTATCTGTATTTTTTTTTATCCAACCTGGATAAGGAGTGAGGCATAGTTTGCTCAGAGCACTCAGAAAATGTTAACGAATCTGTTTTACTCATGTTGTTTGGTGGAATGGGTAGGTGTACATCTATAGCCAATACACTATCAGGGAGAGTAAAGTGATGTGATTGTACATTTTATTTTTGTAAAGGCTCAGGTACAAAGACGGTTTATATACAAGGTGAGAAGTTAGTTCTGATTGGTGCTTGGTGGTAGTCTAGATTGCTGCATTTCTTGCGACTTGTTTGTGTGTTGTATTTTAGCTCTGTGTTATTTGTTATCGCACTGTAGTATTTGATTATTATCATTACTCAAGTCTATAACACGCTCATCATTTCATCTCTCTCATATCTATTCATCATCATCATCATCTCATAGTATCATTCATCAAATCATATTATGTACCACCACACAGCATCATACATTCATCTCATTATCATTTCGGCCATTTATCATTCATTCCATCTTAAATGCATTCATCTGTTTCATCACATCATTCAAGTTATCATCAATATGTCACCTTCATTGTCATATGATGTTGTTGCTATTCTTGTTCTAGTTTTGGTTCGTTAAAAAAAAACTATCAGGAACGCACATGAATGTTGAATCATCAGGAATTGACAAAGATCTTAAATAGATTTATTTCACAAGTAATTTGTTTTTATTCTTTTCCGAAGACTGCATCACTGAACTGTTGCATCGAGATTTGAAATCGAATAAGTAACGGCGACATCTGCGTTTCCTGATGTAGCGAATGGAAATTTAAGATTCTTCCCTGATCTCATCTTGGAATTGATTTTGTTGTATCTACGATAATTGTTCCTCAACTGAATCATGGATTCCCACAATGACCACAAACAGAGGGCAATGAGGATAATTATCTAGCTGATGATGTGGAGAAGACAGATAATGTTCATCCTGTCCAGGAAAGTAAAACAATATCAAGGCTTCCGGACTTAGACATCCTCACTTACCAAGTGGGACTTTCTCTATTGGGCTATGTTATTGGTTGTTACATTAATGCTTACATTTCAGCTGTAAGGGATACAAGGTATTTTTGTATTTTTAGTTTTTTTTTAATTCATTATATTCATTCTATTTTATTTATTCTTATTTGATAATAATACATAATAATATACACAACAAAACACAACACCACGACCAACACACAAACAAACACAACGCGCCCAACCACACACACACAACAAACGGCAACGCACACCAACACAACCACAACACACACAACCAAACACGGCGAACCACACACGCACCACACACACAGCCACAACACCAACAACCGCGCACACACCACACAACACACACACCCACCCACACAAACCACAACGGCGACACACCAAAGCACACACACACAACAACATAAACACTTACCAACCAACACAACATTACAACTTACATCTGCATACATACAAACACATTTAAAACATTAATCTAAACATCCCCCCTCAAAAACCCCCCCCTTATGCTATACATATGAGCATGTTACACATAACATATTTAACAAAACACCACACACACACCACCTACATACACTGTACACAATAACAAGCAAACTAAGAATTGAAGTTTTCATTGAATTTCGTAATTTTTGTTGATCAAAGGTATCTAGCATTTATTAATTAGTGATAATGATTTGTGAATGTATTTTATGTAATTCATTTAGTTGATTTGTATGTTTTACTTTATCACTACAATGTAATATGGAATGTGCTTATGTTGATGTGTTTTTATATGTGTGTTGTTTGTTAATTCTATTTCAGTTGTATGTTTTAATAACTGGGCTAGATATATTACCTATTTTCTTGTATATGTTTTTTTTCTTTTACCCTGCAATGACAGGCATTTGAAGTGTATTTTTTTATCTTTAATTTCTCTCATGGTCTGGGTTCATTATTATACTCTTTATGTTGTCACTTGTACTTTTTTCTGTCATTGTTGTATTAAAAAATGATTTTATATTATTACTATATTTTTTTTTTTGGGGAGGGAGTATGTTTTGACAAAGACTTGAAACTTTTTTTCTTTAGATACATAAGATAACATAATCTGACAAGTATCAAAAGATAATGTACATGTTTGCCTTTCTATCCAAAAATTTGGGTAGAATATTTTGATAGTGTCTTTGGAAGTACAAGCTTCAAAATAGCATTTATAATTGATGAAGAATTATTGGAACCGTTGGAAACATCCTGAGTTTGTAAATTTAATTACATTATGTATTTTTCATCTGCCAGTGTTATGATTGATAGATCATATTTTAATATTTTGAAATAGTGTGCAAATAGATTTAAAATTCCTTATTTTGGCATAAAAAATGACTCCTGTGACTTTTGAAAAGTGTCAATTTTGCCTTCAATGCATGCTCACTCGTGTATGACGAGATGGATCAATCACATTTTCACACAGAAGTTATTCAGTGAGTGTAGGAACACTCCTGCCAAATTATTTTGCTCGTCTCAAACTTATCTCATTAAAAAGTTATGGTATTTGAAAAAAGGGGGGTTGTTACATTGTTGTTATGTTTATTTAGTGAATGATGTACATGAATTTACCCAGTGTATGTTTTCTGTGTTTTTCACATGTTCCAGAGTTTAGAAAGTCCACTGTTCATGGTTATGGGCTCCTGAAACCTGGCTGGAACATCCTAGGAAACCAATATCAGGTAATTTTAAATGTCAAACTTCATTTTAATTTTCTGTTTTAAAGATTAAGATTATTTTGTTATTTTATTAATTTATTTTCTTTTGTAATTCTTAATTAAATGTTTGAAACTTTTCCAGGACATTGCCTTTGTTTTGGGTAGTGCCAAAGTGTATATATTAAAGTGAACAGTATATTAGTACACTAGCTTATGAGTTATGTTCTTACAATTATTGTGTTTTTTTCTGTTAGTGTCTCTCAAGGTTGTTTCTTGTACAATTGCAAAGAAATGAAGAAATGCCAAACATTGCTATAACATAAAGGACAAAATTGCTGATAATCTGTTTATTTGTTTCTGTCTCACACTTATCAAACAATACAAGTGATAAATCTGACAGTTAAATTTATATCCAGCTGATTGATTAGTTTAGATATTATTATACACTTATATGTGATGGTATGATGGGTACCAGTAATAATCCCAAATATACAATAAATGTATAGTGGTAATATGATTGTGTGTTAAAAACTGACATTCATCATCAACCTCATAATCATAATAATGATTTTGATGTCAACAAGGCAACTATAACTGATATTATTAGAAGCAATAATGCAGATAATACCAATTAGGACTACAGTAGAACTAACACGAGAAGTTGTTTCAGTAGCGATATTGGTGGGGTAGTTCTTGGGTACTTTTGCAAATAAAACCAGCATCAGTACTACCAATGGCAAAGATCGGCATGTCGGTTGTCTGCCAGAAAGACGCTAGCATATGTTCCCGGCATCAGGGCCTTAACACTAAATTGTCTCTAACTCGAAAACTATTGTCTCTTTTCACATGAAATCATAGTAGTGTGATATTTGTAGATCCTTCTGTCAGTCTGTTAAGTGCAGAAAGGCAATATTTCTCAAATTAGAGAAAATTTCCTGTTAAGGCCTCTCTAGCAGGAACATATACTAAGGCCCTTCTGCCGGACAACCGGCAACCAGGAAGGAAAATTCACAAAAAACAATACCTCATCCTGCCTCAGACTTCTATAATCTGACTGTACCATCTGTTGCAACATATGGCACAGAAGCAAATATTTAGGGAAATTCCCTGGTGAGATCCTTTATAACCAACTGTTTGGTGAATGATATAATCAGGTGGAAACAATCGTAAAGTCTATTTCAAATTTCTAACCACTTTCTTTCTAAGAAGTTTAATTACTGATACCAAGTGATTTATACCTTGCATCAATACCATTGGAAGTTTCAATTTTGCTTTTTGCAAATGCAAGTGAAAGTGAAACAAAGAATATACCAAGCTTAATCATGGAAAGAATAAGGATGCTAAAACAGTGATGCTCATTAAAGGCAAGGTTCAACCTGACATCAAGTTGGTTTTAATAAAAGCAGAACAATGAGAGAAACATATTAATGGAAGTTTGGCGAAATCCACCAAAGAATAACAGAGTTATGTAGTTTCAAAGTTTTAAATTTGTGACGTCACATGCGAGCAGCTCCCCATATTTCATGTGATATAAATTCCGTAAAAGTGCCGTTTTCTCAGAAATTTGAAAATGATTTTACCTGTGCATTCAATATATTATCAGAAACATTATTTCATACATGCAACTATGAAAAAAAACCTATTCAATTATCATGAACTACTGAAAAATTGCAATTTATGGAATTTATATTACATGACATATGGGGAGCTGCTCGCATGTGACGTCAACAATTTGAAACTTTGAAACTTCATAAATCTGTTATTCTTTGGTGGATTTTCACCAAACTTTCATTAATGTGTTTCTCTCATTGTTCTGCCTTTATCAAAACCAACTTGAAGTCAGGGTGAACCTTGCCTTTAACCCTTGGGGTGCTTTGTTCATCAATTTGCACAGATCAATAAATGTACTGTAGACAATGAGTGACTAATTCCCCTTAATTCTCTTACTCAATGCAATACCTTTCTCATGGGTCAAGCAAGTCTTTCACTCCTTCTATACATGAAAGAAGCATGCCTATTGTGTCAATTTGCCATTTACTGCAAATTGAATGAGAAACCTGAATTGAACAAGAATTCCTCCTAAAAAATTGTGGCAAATTAAGAGTTAATGATGTCAGAAAGCAATATGTTTCTGAGTATGATATTCTAGCCTTCTAAAAAATTATATTGATGATGTAGCAGAACCTGCCCTTCAAGATTTTGTATCAAATTTTTACCTTGTCCTGATTTTTCCCTCATAGTGACAAAAGCCAATGTGGGAGACTTACCCCTAAACCCCCCCCCCCCCAAAAAAAAAAAACTGGAATGGAATACACTTTTTGCAAACCATTGGCATAGTAAATCACTGCATGAATGGATTAAAAAATTCTTGTACAAACTTAAATATGTACAGTGATTTATGAATGTTGCAATCTTAATTTTCTATCATTCATGCCATTTGATGTCATGCAACCACAGAGAGACTCATTCACATATGGTCATGTGTCGTATGGTGGGACCCCTTTGCGTTACAGGCACCAAAATTATGAATTTTGTCGCTTCTTGCATTGAAACCAATATAACTCAAAAAGTACTTATCAGAAACCAACAAAAGTATACATTTTCTGAAAGCTTATACTTCAGAAAATCTCAATCATCCAAGGTCAAGTTGCTATACAGGGTGTGTAAAAAAATTAAAGGGTAATATCGCAAAAAACCGTAAAGTTTTGTGATATTGATGACAACTCATTACACTTGTCAGTATTAAGTCATGGCTCAAAATTGATGTTATATTGTGGAAAAGCACACTTTCAGCTTTAAGAAAATGTATGGTTTTACTACTTTTTGATTTTCAGATGGGGTGATACAGGATGTGGCAAAATATGTAAAAAATTGTGTTGTG
>JZLH01S0189675.1:12733-29703 GCA_001188425.1 Eucidaris tribuloides | reverse complement strand
TGTTCTACAGTTTTTTTGAGGTTCAAATAAAGTGTTCATCTATTAGTGGTAGTTATAAAGTAGTGCACAATATATGTTGCGTGTGTTAGGCAAAGCGTTTCCATGGCAACCATTTTTCTTTTCAAAAATTCTCCTTGCAGAAAAATGTGTGTATTCAGAGAATATCAGTTTCAAAGGACTCCAGGATTGCATTGAGAAATTGTATATTTGCGAATGATGTGGTATCTATTAGTACAGTTAGTCATTTTTTTCTCTCATTTACAAGGTGTTGTTGCCATGGCAACAATTTTTTTTGCATTTTCCTCAGACTGTTGCAACATTGTTTATTCTTTTAGGCTGTTTGTGAAAGTAGACACTGTGATATATAAAGTTTTAAAAGTGTTCCTTTCTTCAACTTGATCCGGTAATGACTTTGCTCCTCATGGCGTATTACCATTAAAGATTTCTCCTTGTGGTGGATTACCACTATGAGATTTCTCCTTCTGGTGGATTCCATTTACCACTTTCCTCCTCTTGGTGTATTACCTCTCCAGTGGTATTGAATTTTGCTCAAAAATATTTGGCAGTAAACAACTTTGTCAATTTCTATGGAATATCTATGAAACTTGGTATCCTCAATCGGCATGATGTAAAATATTGTATACTTTAGTTTGAATGTTCATTGGATCTGTTGCTATGGCAACCATAGCTCATTTTCAAAATCGAGACCTTGTGGACAGCATTATGCAGTTTGTAGTTTTAAAATTATTCTAGAGTTGCAATGAATATTGATAGACTTGATGATAATGTTTTGTAACATGCTAAACACACTGTACATAGGAGATTAGTCGGATAATGTGTTGCCATGGCAACAAGATCGCTAGAAATTCTACAGCCTCGGGTGTACAGCTGAACCATGTTCTACAGTTTTTTTGAGTTGAAAATGAAGTTTCATTTATTACTAGTGTAGATATAAATAGTGCACAATATATGTGCCGTGTTGTATCGCAAAGCTTCCATGGCAACTGTTTTTCTTTTCATAAATTCTTCTTTGCAGAAAATGTGTATATCAGAGAATTATCAGTTTCAAAGGACTCCAAGGATTGCATTGAGAAATTGTATATTTGCCAATGATGTGGCATCTTTTAGTACAGTTTAGTCATTTTTTCTCTCATTGACAAAGTGTTGTTGCCATTGGCAACAATATTTTTGCATTTTCCTCAAGACTGTTGCAACATTGTTTATTCTTTAGGGTGTTTGTGAAAGTAGACACTGTGATATATAAAGTTTGACAGTGTCCCTTTCTTCAACTTGATTCAGATGACTTTTCTCCTCATGGCGTATTACATTAAAGGATTTCTCCTTGTGGTGGTATTACACTATGAATTCTCTTCTGGTGGATTCCTATTTACCACTTTTCTCCTCTTGGTGTATTACCTTCAGTGGTATTGATTTTGCTCAAAAATATTTGGCAGTGAACAACTTTGTCAATTTCTATGGATTATTTGGCGCTTATTGGTATTTGGGCGGTTAAGTGCTGTGTAAGTTTCCGGTAATTCCGCGTAGGATGTCTGTGTAGATCTTGGGGACGCAAACAAATCAGTAAGGGACAGATTGAGATGTAAACGTTTACTAGTGTAAGCCTTCTATTATCTACTAACATTACTCAACAGGTTAGCTCACACGTTTGTACACGTGTGTACGTGTTACCACAGAACAACGTTTAACTATTGGACGGCCATAACTATGGAACGCCATACATGTATATAACTTTTCCCCCCCTTTTTTTAAAACATGTATACAGATTGAGGAAATCATAATTTAAACATTTACGTTATACTGAGAGTAGTTGGAGTTACTTAATTGAGAGTTAATCTTCAATGTAAACCATAAACGACCAGAGAAGTGTGGAGTGAGTTGTTTTTTAAATGAGTTCAGCCGGTTAATTCTGTCAAAATGGTCTCCCGAGATACACGTCTTTTTAAATTAAAAATCTTGAAAGATATCTAGGCGCTCTTTCGTTGGCCGCTGCGAACGGTCGTACCATGGGTTCGTTTGCAAACTCACGATCTTTTCCGTCGTAGGGAAAAAGGAAGGATTCCTCTTCAAATAGGTATTTCCAGCCTGACTAGCGATCGAGTCGCCTGGCGTTCCACTTACGCTGGTCCTTGACAGGAATCGTTGTCCCAAGCTTTCCGAATGATTGTGGGGTGCAGAGAGACACGATGTCAAGCTTGTGCCTTGTTTTTTTGCGGACGGCTTGAGTTCGACACCCTACTGGCCAACTGAAAACGTAGGGGTCTTTAACTGCGATCTCGTGTCGTATGTAGTTCGCTTTCCTGCTGTCTTTCCGCGATTTGCTTTGCTTCTCTCCTGTTGGTGTCAGCGGATTTTTGCATGATGTGGGAGCTTGAGACGTAAGAGCATTCCGAAATTTGCGACCAATCATCAGTTTCTGCTTTGTGTCTTTTCCGTGTTCAGCGAATGTGGTGGTACTGCGATAGGTGCCGTACGAAGGTTATGGGATGGCCTCTTCGAAGGGTCATCCATCAGCTGGAAGCTTCAAGCTCTCGTTTTGATCACTCTGTTTTGAATCTCTTCAACGCCACCGTTACTGCTGGCGGGTGTAGCGAGTTTTGTCAGACGATGCTCGATGCCGTTATCACTGAGGAATTTCCCGAATTCGTCCGACCGCGAAATGGGACCATTATCTGTGGAATGGACTCTGGAAGGCCCCACTTCGTAACTATCTTTGTCACGGATACTCGCGACGACGATGCTTGCTGATCGAGCGTCGTTGGTTGCTGATTCTGGGCATTTGCTTATGGAGATCATGAAATGACAGGAGAAATCGCTGATGTCGCGGGAGCTGCCTTGAACTTCCCAAAGATGGTCAAAACCTGAAGATGCCTGCCGAAGGCTTTTGAGACCAATGGAAATTGCTTGGTAGAAGGTCGGATCGCTGACATTCTCGCTACTAGACAAGCATTGCCATGCTTGAACGAATCCTCGACTTGACCGTCCAAAGCAGGCCAACCAAATGGCCTCGACTAGCCGTTTTCATTCTTCACGATTCCTCAAAGGGAGCCTTCGTGGCTAGCTCTTAAGACTCTTACGTCTGCAATGCATGCCGAATCACTGCACGTGTACTCACGAAGCTTATCACATATTCATCAAACACAGTGAGCTTCATCTCGAACTGCGATGGTATGGGCACTAGCCTCTGTAAAATAGAAGATTGGCCATCTGTAGTGATGCTAATCTTCTCACACGGCTGAAGTACTTGATCACTTTGCGCGATTCCTTGCTTTTTGAAAGCTTTCACTGTTCGAGTAAACAAAGCTTGTTGTCGGGTTTGTCAATTGACCGGTTTTTACGTTCTCTTCAAGTAATCTGCGTGTAGATCTCGTTGACATATCACACTTGCGATATTCTTGTTGCGATCTCAGCAATAATTTCGCCCGACACGATTTTGGCGATCTCCTGGCGAGATAACTCAACACTGAGTTGTTATTGGATGCAAACCTGTCCGACCACCGGTAGAGATACGTAACGCGTCTCGAGGCCTCTGAGCCCTGAAGTTTTGCGAGAAGCTTGGTCGTCAATGCCTGGTGATCCGTGCGTAGTGTGAACCCATTGCGCCTGTACAACAAATAGATGTTGCCGTGTTTCACACGCATATATACAGGCTACGCTTCACGCTCTCGTGGTTTGAATTATTCTTTCGCTCTGTGTCGATAACCTCCTAGACGCGAAATGGACCGGACGCATCAACTTCCATCTAATGTTTTGCATAACACTGCTCCGATGGCGAAACTGACGCGTCGGTTGATGACCCTGGATGGTCGCACTAGATCATAAGTGGCTAAGAACTGGCGGTGATGCCTATTTTCTGCTTGAGGGGTATAAAAATGCGACCTGCTCCTGTGCGTTTGTTCCACCTGCAAACTTTCATCTTGTTGCGCACAGCTTTCCTGAAGTGGCCTCTGCTATCACCCCGGCGTAGTGAGGTACGAACTTGCCGGTAAGAAGTTTTGTTGGGACGAGGAACGATTGCTAGCTCTTTCGCGTTTGTAGGAACTGGAAAAGTGCGCGAATCGTTTTTAAATTATCGCCGTTTGGCTTCAACTCCTGCACCTGAGCCGATGCCAAAGGAAATCCAATTTCCGATGCCTGAGAAAGCTGCATTTTTTCCCCGTTGAGAGTGAGATTGTGGCTCCTCGCGAGAACGGCTGAACTTCCTGAGGTCGTGTCATGATTCGCTGTGCTTTTGAATCCGACCCATCGAATAATAACATCGATCCAGGAGATTCACTGTGCCCTCAGTCGGAGAGGATTGAGAAACGATTTTTCTGAAAGCACTTTCTGGGGCAGAACTCAGGCCGTTATGGCATTCGCATGTATTGAATACCCCATCATGTGTAACAAATGCTGTCAGATTTTTACTGCGTTTTGCCGAAGTGGCAACTTTGTCTAATAGCTTCGAACGCATATCCGTTTTGCTGAAGACTGTTGATCGTGGATAAGCTGCTGACAACTCCTGTATCGAGGCAAAGGATAACTTGTTGGGGAATGATTGCTTTGTTGACGTGCCCTTGAGATCAACACAGAGACGGATTTTCTTCTCCATTTTTCCGACGCTGCTATGACAAGAATTCGAGATCCCACGGTGATGAATCAATTTTTTCTTCTATTGATCTGGTCATTTTCCAAGGCGGTTTCAGTTTCGCAAGAGACCTCCTCCCTTCGAACTGCGAATGGCAAAGCTCTCAGTCCTTGCGAAACTGGAGTACTGAATGTGTTACCTGTTGATGCATGACAGTATCCTTCACACTTCGCCGAAATCTTGAAAACAGTGAAGGCAATACTGCGCCTTTCGTATTCAATGTCCTTGACTGTGTTTTTGATGGGTGTGTCACCTGATGAGTCCCTGTTGAGACGAAATCCAAGAGCTGGTACAAACAAATTCACTCCCCATCAAGGCTTCTAACCTTTTTTGCTACGAGAATGTGAACTTGTCTAACCTTTCTGACGTCCTTTGTAGCTGACCAGGGAATAGTCGAAGTATCCCCTAAAACCGGAATATCCGAGGTTTTGTAAGACTGCAAGTTTTCCGCGTTGCTGGTTTTCAGCCGTAATCTGCGGAAAAATGCTTCGCGAATACGTGATCGTCCACTGAGTATGGAAACTTTGAGCCCACCAAATCGATCAGCAGTGACCAGTATAATCCCGTTGCAAATCAACTGTGCCAGTCCTTTGAAGTTTCCCACTTGGAGTGCTACTGACGTATGATGGAATAATACAGTCTGCGTCTTGTCCATGTTCGCTTTCAAACTGTCGGTTTTTCTCTATCATGACGAACATTTTTTCTTCGGATGATTTGCAAACTTTTTGCAAAGTGATTCTGTTTGGAGCAGGCATTGCACGTCTTGCAAAAGTGGGCAGTCCACGATTTAATGCTCACGCGAAATGGTAGCCTCCACAAGTTCCAGCAAGGTTTTTTGTCCAATTTGCGCTTAGACGCCTTAGCCTTAGGCCATGTAGGCTTGCGTTTGCAACCCGAACTGCTTTGAACTTGGTTCGAAATACCGGTTTGCTACGGAAGACCCCGAGTATTCACTCTTGCTCAATGTCTTTGAATCCAACATTGCTGACTCAACGTTCACAGCTAGGGTTAAGGCTTTCTCAAGTGTTAACGAGTCATCCTCCATAAGCAGTCGTTCACGAATCCGAGGAATCAATGTTTTTTTGATGAGTTGGTCCCTGATCAATTCGTCCCTGAGGTCCCCAAATTTGCAGTTCGTGGCCAACTCACCGAGACATGTAACATACTGTTTAACAGGCTCTCCTTGCCCCTGGGCTCTTTGACGAAACTTATACCATTCCATCATAACACTTTTCTTCGGCCCATAGTGCTTTTCCAATGCTCTCTTGGCATCGTCAAATTTGGTGAGTGCATTGCCGCTGTCGTCCTTCAGCTGATCGAGTACTCGTTGTGCCTCTGTCCCCACGAAGTGAGCGAGAATCGCCCGCCTACGCTCGGTGCTTTCAGTGTTCAAACCTGTCGCTAGGAGGTATGTTTCGAAGCCTGAAATCCACCTTTCCCAGGGCACGGGAGGTTCGCCTGGGGTCTGGAGAAATGGAGACGGTGCTGGTAATTGCAGAGCAGCCATGGTTTTCACTCGTCGCCAATGTAGAGTTTGGGGACGCAACAAATCAGTAAGGACAGCTTGAGATGTAAACGTTACAGTGTAGCCTTTATTACACAACTCAACGTAGCTCAAACGTTGTACACGTGTGTACGTGTTACACAGAACACGTTCAACTATGGAGCGCCATAACTATGGAACGCCATACATGTATATAACAATCTGAAGCTAGCCGGCCAATTTTTCCTTTGGTGTCTTTCAAAGAACAAAGCTAACAAGAAATCACACAAGTGATAAATACAAAATAGAGATCCATAAAAGGTAAGATATTTGCATTATTAGAAAGATAAAATGCCACTGAGTCATTTTTATATCACATTCTACTTACAATTTCGATGACAATGTCTCTCGTAAAGGAGATAAACGCTACAACATGCGTGTAAATTCGACTCTAAAATTGTCTGGCTTACCTGAAAATATCGTGCTGATCCTCTTCTCTGCATGATATTTCCATGAAATATTCTAGTCCTTACACATCTTCGAAATTAACAGTTGGCTGGACTAGGTTTTCCAGCTAAAAATATCAAAGCCAGATCACCCAAAATACAATATTTTTTGTCGGACAAGATTGTGCAGCCGACTACACAACAATGGTATCATGCTAGTATGATGTATCATTCGCTAGGCCCTGCACCGTAACCGTTCTTAGTTGGAAAACGTTTTGCAGAATGTCAGAAAAAAATGTACAAGTAAAAAGTGCCCTCTTTGGTAATTAGAAATACTGTTGTGACATAATGCTTACATCAAGGTCAAGGGCATAGTCGTAGCATTCAAATGTCATTTGTTCTGTCAAATTTGCTTGTTTTAATCTTGAGATATGTTGTAAACAACAAAAGGGTGAAATCACAATTGTGCCACTTTTACTAGGGACTGTAGTGAAAGTGGCACAATTGTTGATTTTACCGTGTTGTTTTTAAATATACATATCTCAAGATTAAAACGAGCAAATTGAACAGAACTAACGGTATTTGAAAGCTAAGACGTTGATATAAACATAATGTCACAAGGGTATTTTCTAATTGCCAAAGAGGATGGTTTTCACTTGCAAAATTGTTTTTGTGACACGCTGTATATTTTAAGAGTTGTCAATAAAGATTGATATACTTGATGATAATGTGTGGTAACATACTATATACATTGGGGATGAGTTGGGCAGTGTGTTGCCATAGTTGCACAGGTAAACCATTTTCCACAATTTTCTGTGGGGTTCAAATGAAAGTAATGGCAGGTAAAAATTATCAACTGTATATGTCTTGTATTCAACTTTTTCCCCTCACAACAGATCAAGCAGAGCTACTATCCTAGCAGCTGGAAGGAAATGAGATGGGTTCTGATGCAGTGGATCAGACCTCTCCTGAATGCCTTCTTCATGGAGTGGATTCATCATTACCTCTACATCATGACCCTGATGCTGCTTCCAAGTGAACTCCGTGCTATGCCTCTGATAACTTTATGTGAGTTTGTGGCTCTGATACATAATATTCCTGAGAAAAAAGATTATACTTGGATGATTATGTTTTTATAACATCTAAATACATAGAAGATAAGTCGGATAGTATGTTGTCATGGCAACAGGAAGCTAGAGAAATTCCCTTGCACCCCATGCTCGAGTGTAACAGCTGACCATGTTCTACAACTTTTTGAGTTGAAAATGAAGTTTCATTTATTGTGTAGATATAAATAGTGCCAATATAATGTGCCGTGTTGTATACGCAAGCATTGCCATGGCATACTGTTTTTCTTTTCATGAAATTCTTCTTTGCAGAAAAATGTTATATTCAGAGAATTATCAGTTTTCAAAGGACTCCAAAGGATTGGCATTGAGAAATTGTATATTTGCCAATGATGTTGGCATCTTTTAGTACAGTTTAGTCATTTTTTCTCTCATTGACAAATGTGTTGTTGCCATTTGGCAACAAATATTTTTTTGCATTTTTCCTCAAGACTGTTGCAACATTGTTTATTCTTTAGGGTGTTTTGTGAAAGTTAGACACCTGTGATATATAAAGTTTGGACAGTTGTCCCTTTTCTTCCCACACTTGATTCAGATAGACTTTTCTCCTCATGGCGTATTAAACATTATAAGTGATTTCTCCTTGTGGTGGTATTACACTAGTGAATTTCTCCTTTCTGGTGGATTCCTCCATTTACCCACTTTTCTCCTCTTGGTTGTATTACCTCTCCAGTGGTATTGAATTTTTGCTCAAAAATATTTGGCAGTGAACAACTTTTGTCAATTTCTATGGATTATTTGGCGCTTATTGGTATTTGGGCGGTTAAGTGCTGTGTAAGTTTCCGGTAATTCCGCGTAGGATGTCTGTGTAGATCTTGGGGACGCAAACAAATCAGTAAGGGACAGATTGAGATGTAAACGTTTACTAGTGTAAGCCTTCTATTATCTACTAACATTACTCAACAGGTTAGCTCACACGTTTGTACACGTGTGTACGTGTTACCACAGAACAACGTTTAACTATTGGACGGCCATAACTATGGAACGCCATACATGTATATAACTTTTCCCCCCCTTTTTTTAAAACATGTATACAGATTGAGGAAATCATAATTTAAACATTTACGTTATACTGAGAGTAGTTGGAGTTACTTAATTGAGAGTTAATCTTCAATGTAAACCATAAACGACCAGAGAAGTGTGGAGTGAGTTGTTTTTTAAATGAGTTCAGCCGGTTAATTCTGTCAAAATGGTCTCCCGAGATACACGTCTTTTTAAATTAAAAATCTTGAAAGATATCTAGGCGCTCTTTCGTTGGCCGCTGCGAACGGTCGTACCATGGGTTCGTTTGCAAACTCACGATCTTTTCCGTCGTAGGGAAAAAGGAAGGATTCCTCTTCAAATAGGTATTTCCAGCCTGACTAGCGATCGAGTCGCCTGGCGTTCCACTTACGCTGGTCCTTGACAGGAATCGTTGTCCCAAGCTTTCCGAATGATTGTGGGGTGCAGAGAGACACGATGTCAAGCTTGTGCCTTGTTTTTTTGCGGACGGCTTGAGTTCGACACCCTACTGGCCAACTGAAAACGTAGGGGTCTTTAACTGCGATCTCGTGTCGTATGTAGTTCGCTTTCCTGCTGTCTTTCCGCGATTTGCTTTGCTTCTCTCCTGTTGGTGTCAGCGGATTTTTGCATGATGTGGGAGCTTGAGACGTAAGAGCATTCCGAAATTTGCGACCAATCATCAGTTTCTGCTTTGTGTCTTTTCCGTGTTCAGCGAATGTGGTGGTACTGCGATAGGTGCCGTACGAAGGTTATGGGATGGCCTCTTCGAAGGGTCATCCATCAGCTGGAAGCTTCAAGCTCTCGTTTTGATCACTCTGTTTTGAATCTCTTCAACGCCACCGTTACTGCTGGCGGGTGTAGCGAGTTTTGTCAGACGATGCTCGATGCCGTTATCACTGAGGAATTTCCCGAATTCGTCCGACCGCGAAATGGGACCATTATCTGTGGAATGGACTCTGGAAGGCCCCACTTCGTAACTATCTTTGTCACGGATACTCGCGACGACGATGCTTGCTGATCGAGCGTCGTTGGTTGCTGATTCTGGGCATTTGCTTATGGAGATCATGAAATGACAGGAGAAATCGCTGATGTCGCGGGAGCTGCCTTGAACTTCCCAAAGATGGTCAAAACCTGAAGATGCCTGCCGAAGGCTTTTGAGACCAATGGAAATTGCTTGGTAGAAGGTCGGATCGCTGACATTCTCGCTACTAGACAAGCATTGCCATGCTTGAACGAATCCTCGACTTGACCGTCCAAAGCAGGCCAACCAAATGGCCTCGACTAGCCGTTTTCATTCTTCACGATTCCTCAAAGGGAGCCTTCGTGGCTAGCTCTTAAGACTCTTACGTCTGCAATGCATGCCGAATCACTGCACGTGTACTCACGAAGCTTATCACATATTCATCAAACACAGTGAGCTTCATCTCGAACTGCGATGGTATGGGCACTAGCCTCTGTAAAATAGAAGATTGGCCATCTGTAGTGATGCTAATCTTCTCACACGGCTGAAGTACTTGATCACTTTGCGCGATTCCTTGCTTTTTGAAAGCTTTCACTGTTCGAGTAAACAAAGCTTGTTGTCGGGTTTGTCAATTGACCGGTTTTTACGTTCTCTTCAAGTAATCTGCGTGTAGATCTCGTTGACATATCACACTTGCGATATTCTTGTTGCGATCTCAGCAATAATTTCGCCCGACACGATTTTGGCGATCTCCTGGCGAGATAACTCAACACTGAGTTGTTATTGGATGCAAACCTGTCCGACCACCGGTAGAGATACGTAACGCGTCTCGAGGCCTCTGAGCCCTGAAGTTTTGCGAGAAGCTTGGTCGTCAATGCCTGGTGATCCGTGCGTAGTGTGAACCCATTGCGCCTGTACAACAAATAGATGTTGCCGTGTTTCACACGCATATATACAGGCTACGCTTCACGCTCTCGTGGTTTGAATTATTCTTTCGCTCTGTGTCGATAACCTCCTAGACGCGAAATGGACCGGACGCATCAACTTCCATCTAATGTTTTGCATAACACTGCTCCGATGGCGAAACTGACGCGTCGGTTGATGACCCTGGATGGTCGCACTAGATCATAAGTGGCTAAGAACTGGCGGTGATGCCTATTTTCTGCTTGAGGGGTATAAAAATGCGACCTGCTCCTGTGCGTTTGTTCCACCTGCAAACTTTCATCTTGTTGCGCACAGCTTTCCTGAAGTGGCCTCTGCTATCACCCCGGCGTAGTGAGGTACGAACTTGCCGGTAAGAAGTTTTGTTGGGACGAGGAACGATTGCTAGCTCTTTCGCGTTTGTAGGAACTGGAAAAGTGCGCGAATCGTTTTTAAATTATCGCCGTTTGGCTTCAACTCCTGCACCTGAGCCGATGCCAAAGGAAATCCAATTTCCGATGCCTGAGAAAGCTGCATTTTTTCCCCGTTGAGAGTGAGATTGTGGCTCCTCGCGAGAACGGCTGAACTTCCTGAGGTCGTGTCATGATTCGCTGTGCTTTTGAATCCGACCCATCGAATAATAACATCGATCCAGGAGATTCACTGTGCCCTCAGTCGGAGAGGATTGAGAAACGATTTTTCTGAAAGCACTTTCTGGGGCAGAACTCAGGCCGTTATGGCATTCGCATGTATTGAATACCCCATCATGTGTAACAAATGCTGTCAGATTTTTACTGCGTTTTGCCGAAGTGGCAACTTTGTCTAATAGCTTCGAACGCATATCCGTTTTGCTGAAGACTGTTGATCGTGGATAAGCTGCTGACAACTCCTGTATCGAGGCAAAGGATAACTTGTTGGGGAATGATTGCTTTGTTGACGTGCCCTTGAGATCAACACAGAGACGGATTTTCTTCTCCATTTTTCCGACGCTGCTATGACAAGAATTCGAGATCCCACGGTGATGAATCAATTTTTTCTTCTATTGATCTGGTCATTTTCCAAGGCGGTTTCAGTTTCGCAAGAGACCTCCTCCCTTCGAACTGCGAATGGCAAAGCTCTCAGTCCTTGCGAAACTGGAGTACTGAATGTGTTACCTGTTGATGCATGACAGTATCCTTCACACTTCGCCGAAATCTTGAAAACAGTGAAGGCAATACTGCGCCTTTCGTATTCAATGTCCTTGACTGTGTTTTTGATGGGTGTGTCACCTGATGAGTCCCTGTTGAGACGAAATCCAAGAGCTGGTACAAACAAATTCACTCCCCATCAAGGCTTCTAACCTTTTTTGCTACGAGAATGTGAACTTGTCTAACCTTTCTGACGTCCTTTGTAGCTGACCAGGGAATAGTCGAAGTATCCCCTAAAACCGGAATATCCGAGGTTTTGTAAGACTGCAAGTTTTCCGCGTTGCTGGTTTTCAGCCGTAATCTGCGGAAAAATGCTTCGCGAATACGTGATCGTCCACTGAGTATGGAAACTTTGAGCCCACCAAATCGATCAGCAGTGACCAGTATAATCCCGTTGCAAATCAACTGTGCCAGTCCTTTGAAGTTTCCCACTTGGAGTGCTACTGACGTATGATGGAATAATACAGTCTGCGTCTTGTCCATGTTCGCTTTCAAACTGTCGGTTTTTCTCTATCATGACGAACATTTTTTCTTCGGATGATTTGCAAACTTTTTGCAAAGTGATTCTGTTTGGAGCAGGCATTGCACGTCTTGCAAAAGTGGGCAGTCCACGATTTAATGCTCACGCGAAATGGTAGCCTCCACAAGTTCCAGCAAGGTTTTTTGTCCAATTTGCGCTTAGACGCCTTAGCCTTAGGCCATGTAGGCTTGCGTTTGCAACCCGAACTGCTTTGAACTTGGTTCGAAATACCGGTTTGCTACGGAAGACCCCGAGTATTCACTCTTTGCTCAAATGTCTTTGAATCCCAACATTGTTGACTCAACGTTTCACAGCTAGGGTAAGGCTTTCTCAGTGTTTAACGAGTCATTCTCCAAAGCAGTCAAAGCGTTTCCATGGAAACTGTTTTTCTTTTCAAAAATTCTTCTTGCAGAAAAATGTGTATATTCAGAGAATATCAGTTTCAAAGGACTCCAGGATTGCATTGAGAAATGGTATATTTGCCAATGATGTATCTATTAGTACAGTTAGTCTTTTTTTCCCTCATTTACAAGGTGTTGTTGCCATGGCAACAATATTTTTGCATTTTTCTCAGACTGTTGCAACATTGTTTATTCTTTTAGGCTGTTTGTGAAAGTAGACACTGTGATATATAAAGTTTTGACAATGTTCCTTTCTTCAACTTGATCCGGTAATAACTTTTCTCCTCATGGCTTATTACCATTAAGGATTTCTCCTTGTGGTGGATTACTTCTATGAGATTTCTCCTTCTGGTGGATTCCATTTACCACTTTTCTCCTCTTGGTGTATTACCTCTCCAGTGGTATTGAATTTCGGCTTGATGTAAAATATTGTATACTTTAGTTTGAATGTTCATTGGATCTGTTGCTATGGCAACCATAGCTCATTTTCAAAATTGAGACCTTGTGGACAGCATTATGCAGTTTGTAGTTTTCAAATTATTCTAGAGTTGCAATGAATATTGATAGACTTGATGATAATGTTTTGTAACATGCTAAATACACGGTACATAGGAGATTAGTCGGATAATGTGTTGCCATGGCAACAAGATCGCTAGAAATTCTACAGCCTCGGGTGTACAGCTGAACCATGTTCTATAGTTTTTTTGAGGTTCAAATAAAGTGTTGATCTAGTAGTGGTAGTTATAAAGTAGTGCGCAATATATGTTGCGTGTGTTAGGCAAAGCGTTTCCATGGAAACTGTTTTTCTTTTCAAAAATTCTTCTTGCAGAAAAATGTGTATATTCAGAGAATATCAGTTTCAAAGGACTCCAGGATTGCATTGAGAAATTGTATATTTGCCAATGATGTATCTATTAGTACAGTTAGTCATTTTTTTCCCTCATTTACAAGGCGTTGTTGCCATGGCAACAATATTTTTGCATTTTCCTCAGACTGTTGCAACATTGCAGTAGACACTGTGATATATAAAGTTTTGACAGTGTTCCTTTCTGCAACTTGATCCGGTAATGACTTTTCTCCTCATGGCGTATTACCATTAAGGATTTCTCCTTGTGGTGGATTACCACTATGAGATTTCTCCTTCTGGTGGATTCCATTTACCACTTTTCTCCTCTTGGTGTATTACTTCTCCAGTGGTATTGAATTTTACTCAAAAATATTTGGCAGTGAACAACTTTGTCAACTTCTATGGAATAGCTATGAAACCTGGTATCCTCAATCAGCATGATGTAGAATATTGTATACTTTAGTTTGAATGTTCATTGGATCTGTTGCCATGGCAACCATAGCTCATTTTCAAAATCGAGACCTTGTGGACAGCATTATGCAGTTTGTAGTTTTTAAATTATTCTAGAGTTGCAATGAATATTGATAGACTTGATGATAATTTTTTTTAACATGCTAAATACATAGGAGATTAGTCGGATAGTGTGTTGCCATGGCAACAAGATTGCTAGAAATTCTACAGCCTCGGGTGTACAGCTGAACAATGTTCTACAGTTTTTTTGAGATTCAAATGAAGTGTTCATCTATTAGTGGTAGTTATAAAGTAGTGCACAATATATGTTGCGTGTGTTAGGCAAAGCGTTTCCATGGCAACCGTTTTTCTTTTCAAAAATTCTCCTTGCAGAAAAATGTGTGTATTCAGAGAGTATCAGTTTCAAAGGACTCCAGGATTGCATTGAGAAATTGTATATTTGCGAATGATGTGGTATCTATTAGTACAGTTAGTCATTTTTTTTTCTCTCATTTACAAGGTGCTGTTGCCATGGCAACAAATTTTTTTGCATTTTCCTCAGACTGTTGCAACATTGTTTATTCTTTTAGGCTGTTTGTGAAAGTAGACACTGTGATATATAAAGTTTTGACAGTGTTCCTTTCTTCAACTTGATCCGGTAATGACTTTTCTCCTCATGGTGTAGTACCATTAAGGATTTCTCCTTGTGGTGGATTACCACTATGAGATTTCTCCTTCTGGTGGATTCCATTTACCACTTTTCTCCTCTTGGTGTATTACCTCTCCAGTGGTATTGAATTTCGGCTTGATGTAAAATATTGTATACTTTAGTTTGAATGTTCATTGGATCTGTTGCCATGGCAACCATAGCTCTTTTTCAAAATTGAGACCTTGTTTACAGCATTATGCAGTTTGTAGTTTTAAAATTATTCTAGAGTTGCAATGAATGTTGATACACTTGATGACAATATGTGGTAACACACTATACAGGTATACATTGGGCATGATTTGGGCAGCATGTTGCTATAGTTGCACAGGTGAACCATTTTCCACAATTTTCTGTGGGGTTCAAATGAAAGTAATGGCAGGTAAAAATGATCAACTGTATATGTCTTGTATTCAACTTATTCCTCTCACAACAGATCAAGCAGAGCTACTATCCTAGCAGCTGGAAGGAAACGAGATGGGTTCTAATGCAGTGGATCAGACCTCTCCTGAATGCGTTCTTCATGGAGTGGATTCATCATTACCTGTACATCATGACCCTGATGCTGCTTCCAAGTGAACTCCGTGCTATGCCTCTGATAGCTTTATGTAAGTTTGAGGGATTTGATATGGTTGTAATATTCTTCAGAACAAAGAATACAGTCCCCAGCAAAATTATTTGTCACCCCCCCCCTCCTCCAAATGAAATAAAAGAGTACTACTAGAGCTCAAATTCTACCTGACTGTGTAGGAGGTTTTTTGTTTGCTTACTGATCTTCTCACATCCTGACAAAGTAATTTGAATGTCTTCTTGATTAACTGAGATTTGTATCCATTGTTGTGAATGTACCTTATAAATGATTCCCTGATTATTTTTTTTGAAATACTCCTGATTAAAACATCAAGAGTTGGCAGCTCTGTAATACCATCTGCCACCCCCCCACTCCAGTAAAGTGCCAAATACACCAGTGTCAACTTATGTGAACTTTGAACTTCAGGAAGTCATTATATGACTGAAGTGCACATGTAGCAAGAACCAATTGTATGCAATTCCCATTGAATTATTTTTTCTTTTTTTGCTCAATGTATCATTTCTGTTTTGCCAATATCCATTCCAGGGTGCCCTGACTTGCAGTGGTTTATGAACTGATCAAGAAAAGTGTTTGGATAAATAGAGTTGGGCTAAAGGGTTAACCAAATAGTTTTAAACCGTTGGAGATGATTTGATTTAGATATACGCAGCTCCCAACAATTTCAACAGACCCCAGCCTGAAATATCTCATACTTCATCTCCAACGGGTTGAAATAATGAGAGGTAAACCTGTTAGTACCAAACATAATTAAAATATCTACAATTGACAGCTCGATCATAGGAACACCTAAATGCAAACTTCAACATTGAAGGTACTAGAACATGTAGGCCTACAATGTTTGGAAATAATTATTATATGAGGGTCAAAGGTTTTATTGCAGCAATGTGATAACATTGTACACTTTCTTGGTTTTGATTCTGCAGTTGCTCTGGCAGAGTGGTGTGTCCTCATGTTCCAGATACAGTACATGGTATTGTATGGCTTCCCAAGAGCTATGGCCCTGCTTGATGGGGTCCTGCTGCCTGCCTTGCCAGCCTGCACTCAAGCCATGACGAAATTCCAAGATGGGTGGCGGTAAGTGAGGAGTCAGTAAGAGTTGAATTTACTTACTTACGTCTATCATCCCTCCTGGGACATAGGCCACCAACAAGTTTCCGCCAGCCAAGCCAGTCCTGTGCCAGTCTTTCTACCCCCCCCCCCCTCAGGTAAAACCCCAACCTCCAGACATCAGCCTCTACATGTAGGTCCCATCTCCAAGTATTTCTTGGAAGGCCCCCGTTTGCCTTTGCCCTGTGGGTTTTAGCTGAGTGTTGCCCTTGTGATGGTTTGGGTTGGTTTTCGTAGAGTGTGTCCTAGCCAATGCCAGCGTCTCTGTTGAATTTCATGTTCTATGGGCTGCTGACTTCACCTGTACCATAACTCAAACTGTTGGTAACTGATTACAACCGGATGGCGTATCTTTATTGTTCTTTGTAGGCACCCGTTTACAAAAGTCTGAATTCTTTTTGTGATGGTAATAGTAGTTCTCCAAAGAGTTGGAGTTGGCTAGAAATATTGGTGGTGCATGTAGATTTGTGACTGCTTTTGGCTTGTAGTTTATGGTAGGATTCTTTATGTCCATTTGAAATCTGGTCATATGTTTGATTTTTGTTACATCTGTCGATTAAACTGTGGGCTCATGT
>JZLH01S0189675.1:0-11176 GCA_001188425.1 Eucidaris tribuloides | reverse complement strand
ATAGAGTGTGTCCAATACCAACGCAGCATCTCGTTGAATTTCATTTCTATGGCTGCTGACTTACCTGCTACCATAACTCAAACTGTTGGTAAACGATTGACACCGGGAGGCGTATCTTTAATGTTCTTTGTAGCACCCGTTTACAAAAGTCGAATTATTTTGTATGGTAAGTAGTTCTCAAGATGTTGGAGTTGGCTAGAAATATTGGTGGTGCATGTAGATTTCTGCTGCTTTTGGCTTGTAGTTTATGGTAGGATTCTTTATGTCCATTTGAAATCTGGTCATATGTTTATTTTTAGTTACATCGTCGACTTAAACTGTGGGCCTCATGTATAGTGCAGGGCATACGGCCATACGCGTACGCAGCGGGGTGTTGGGGTCAAACACCCCGCCTTTTGTCAAAGGAGTGTTCACACACCCCAAACACCCCCACTTTTTCACGAATCCCCCCCCTTTTTACATGTAAAGGGTGTTTGCAATTTTGGACCTAGGTTTGGAGGAAATTTTGTTTTCGTCTCCTTTCCCCCCCGCCCCCCCCCCCCCCCCCAACCCAATGAGTGAGTTTCGCGCCGACTGCATGACGAAAAAATGTGGACTTGGATCTGAGAAAAGAAATTTCCACTACTATTTTTGAAGAAGTCTTGCATACAAACAATACTTGCCACATAAACAAAAGTTTCTGCTTTTCCTCTGTGCCACTTATGCAAATGTGAAATTTATCCGTACCTATAGCCGCAGTAGATCCTAATAGTCTTTAATAATCCATTATATTCTTGTAAAACACAACAGAAATTTAATCCATTATCTTTAAATTTTATCCATTAGAATATTTCGATAAGAGGAGAACACAATCATTTGAGGGTAAGTTTAGGGCAGTGATGCATTTCAATGAAGGGAAACCGCTTGTTAAATAGCTTGATTCCAAAAAAACGCTTATTCATCTCGTATGAATGAAACAGGTTATTAACACTTTGGTCTAACGGATAACCTCAATGAGGTACTATCGGCGCACCGTTCCCGAGAAGACAATTCCAATACCATTCATTTTAATTGAATGATAAAACATACTGATATTGCCTACCAATGATATTGTCTCGTAAAGTGAAGACACATGAATTAACGTCAATGAGAGTAACAATGTTGTTCCTCAATGATTTGGGATTTTCCCAAGAAATCATACATTTTGAAAGGTATATACATATAAGTAAACAAGAATCCAGTCTCTGGTTAACACATGTAGATTTTTAGCTCAGCACCCAAAGTGTTAACCCATTGAGACGATTTGATTTCATTTCACTATAACACACATTTTCCATAAACCCCAACACGAGTTAACTCATACTTAGTCTCCAACGGGTTAACATCAGTACTTTGGCCAACCATAATTAGCTGTAGAATAATGTTTAGATCCAAATTACACAAGCAACCACTAAACAGTACACTGTGGATTTTATGCTCAAACTCTTTTCTCTCCACAGTAGGCTAAATAAAGTGAATTAAGTGCCTTTTTGAAGCATGATGTTCATATTTAGTCTTTGTTTTCAATTAATTATTTGAATATAAAGATTAAATATATATATTCATTAAAGCAAGCTGCAGTAGCTGCTGTTTTACATTGAGGTCCTGATACTGATAAACACAATGTAAGAAAATGAATTAATGTGATAATAACCAAGATACAAAATGACTGCTTGCAGATAATAGTGATTAAGTTCACTTTCTAGTTCCAGTCCTCATTAGTGGTGACAAATCAAATGGAAATAGGTAATGGCCCTATCACACCTTGATGTTTTAGCCAGAGAATGCCAACATATCAAAATTTTTCTAAAATACTGGTATATGCTGAACTATAATGTTAACCACCTAGTTAACAGTTGCAGATTAGTGCATAACTATTCACCAGCTTCGCAAATGAGAACAAAGGAGAGTAGCTTGCTTCCACTCCTATTTAGAGCTCCCTGTTTGATGTAGAACAGCATATTCGCCAACTTTTCATACGTCGGTATTACACTGGCTAGATCATCAATGACAGGGCCATTGTGGTAACTATTGCATACTCTTTCTTTATCTTGTAGGAACATCTACATTCCAATGGGTGGCTCCCAGCATGGATTCCTACGCCAGTCACTTGCCCTTCTTGCCAGTTTTGGTTTTACCGTCATTTGGCATGGTGCCCACCGCAGTGTCTTCTATATGGTGGTCATACATTGGTTTGGGGTGCAATGCGAGGCTTTCTCACCCGTCCTGGCCATGAGGTTGAAACAGAGCTATTTAGTAAGTTGATAATCTTTATGGATGTCAGTTTTGACGATGACAATGAATTGACAATAATATTGTGTTTATTTTCTCATGGCAAAACAAACAAAAGTATGTATTTATTAAATACTAATTTACAATTACAAATATTGGTATTTATAATAGTTACAATCAATTATACAACATTTTTGAATAACAGTAATTGGAAATAAAGGAATTATGGTACTTGTGAGATGTTGTTTATTTTGTCAATCATGGCAAAGCCTTATGTTTGCAAACACTTAAGTTTGCTTAATCATGATCTTCTTCAAATTCAGAGAATTCAGTTTGTAAATAGTGGGGGGACAAGCATGATATAACATTAAATAGTTATTGTGAAAACAGATATGCACATGTGGCAAATAGGCTATAAGACAGGTTTAATAATGTGACTTGGTGACAAGAAATACCTTTTTTTTCAAAGTTACTGAAGTGAAAGCATAGACTGATTTGGTTTTGGAAACTAGTGTTCTTGTCACCACCATAACTGGATGGCTCTAAACATCTTTAATAAAAGCTCCTATTATCATGGGACTATGCACCTGTTGTAGTTTTCCACATCCAGCCACCGCCCCCCCCCCCCCCAATTATAGTGGATGTAACTGTTACACTGTTCTCAAAATCAAATAAGTCTTTAGTGCTCATCTTGACAATTACACTGATATAAGGAGTAGAAAAGGACTCCTTGGTTTCATCAGCACTCAGCACCATCATCAAACATGTTTAAATTATCTCTACAGTTCAGTGGCTGTAGCGCTCTGATGTGGAGAAGATTGAGCGTTGTACTGAGCAGTATTAAGTTCCCCTTCATAGCCTGGACACTCGTCATGTTCATCATTGGTATTGATGCAGCTACAGTTTATTGGCAGAGAATCTTTAGTGATGGTAAGTCAAACAAACAATATCAGTGTCTGTCATGACAATTTGACTGTCCGTCTTTGTGAGGATGTGGAAAATCTGTGAAAATGCGGGAAGAGTATTTTTCTGGCATACCTACCCATCATCTGCAAATTGTCATAGGGTGGCAGATATTTTGTACTGTGTATGTAAGGATGTTGTAACCAGTACAGAAAATATTGTTAAATTTTGAGAGCAACATTGTAAATAGTAGTTCTGGATGATTTTTATGAATAGTAACTAACAATATTTCAAATCTCTTTATGTTTTTGATATTTGAAAATTTATTAAGAAATGATGCAAATATATACTTTATTCAACCAAAGTTTGAAATACAGCTTTTTAATACAATTATCTAAAATTTTCAGAGCTGACAACATATTATGCTATTGATCTGGCTAAATCAAATTGTGCTTATGTTTTATTTTCCCTGCTGTATTAGACACTACAAATTAATGATATTCCCTTGTGCATAACCAGAATTATTTGTGTAAAAGTGGCTATACACTACCTAACATGATGGTCAATGTTTAGGAAAGAGTGTTTATTCATACAATGTATGGCAATTCTTGATACAACAAAGGGTTATAGCAAAGACTGACAATAAAAAAATTATCACTGTGTACATGATTATTAGGTAGGAAAGAATGAAAAACAAAAGTACATACGCTTTGAGCTTTTGATTGGTTAATGCGGGTTTTTGGATAAGTGTGATATGAGACTGTACCTCAAAACCACTTTTTCTGAATTTTATAAAAAAATGAATTAAAAAAAGAGAATGTACATACAACATACAAATTTGTGGTAGAATAATAGTGGATTCTGAATAACAGCTGTACAGATAAATGAGGTTCTACTGCACCACAAAAACAAGACAGTATTTGTATCATTGATACTAATTTGAAATGTTTTACAATTACATTTGTTTGGTTGTTTCAATCGTAGGTATGTGGTGGGCTCTCCTCGGACTCTTCAGCGTGCATTACTGCCATCTTCAGCTGGTGGAGGAATGTTCCAGTCGGTGGGGCCGGAAGTATCTGATGGAGAAGCAGTATGCAGGAGCACCACAGCTTTGAGAGATAAGACGTGGTGATGGATGTACTTAGTACTCCAACTACCCTGTGCCTCATCCATATGTGTGCTTTATAATGTTGGTTCAACTAGATTGTGCTGTGCTTTATAGATGCAAGCACACTGTGTAATTTTTATGCCTCGGGTCACAAAGTGGTGGTGGTGGTGGAGGCACTACACTTTCGAGTTGTAAATCCAAACATCCATACATTCTCAACATTTTTTTGTACTGTAATATTCTAAGAATAATTTAATGGATTTGTTTATAAAACTTGGCTGAAGTTTGTGTCATTATAAACAGATGGACTGACTAAATTTGGGGTCCAGTGGTTAAAGATCTCAGGTCCTTTTATGTACTGTGCAAGCATTATAATTGTTAACTCATTGTTGACTGCAATATCATGAGAAAGGGGTAATGGATTATCATTAAACTTGGCTGAAGTATGCAACACCACAGATAGATGGATTAGTAGAACACAGGGTCAAATGTCCAGGTCACTTGTTACTACTTGTGTTATGCAGGCTAACTGCAGGTAACACATTATTTCCTGTGATATGTTAAGTAAATAGGATTTTCATGAAACTCGGCTGATGTGCCTATCACCTCAGATACACAGCTTAAGGTCAAAAGGTCAAAGTCAGACTAGGAACAGGAGTGAATGAAGGAAAATTTAATGAAGTATCATGACATGGGCTGATGGGCTGTACTGGGGGGGGGGGGGGGGGTGGCTGAATTATGCCTCTGTAGCTACCAACACATTGAAGACTAGACACAAGATAGCTCATCTCGAGGTGTATGGGAAATGCCCGTTAAAGCAAAATCAAACCATCTTCAACGGGTTAATGTGCTAATCAATGGAAATAGGTATTGGCATTCCAAAGAATTTCATGGCCAATGTATATAGGGCAGGATATTGCACCTTTCAGTCAGTGGCAGAGTTTGTGGCTTGTTGCGCCATGCCTAGAATGGTGCACAATGATCCACTTTTTTAGATCACCAGAACCAAAGTGTGCTGTTGTACAACATAAGAGACAGGAAATGGTAATTAAATTTTTGACACTACTCTCAATGTTAAATGCCTTCCAATACATTATCCATTTAACCATTTTCTGTCTCATAGTCCTCATACGCACGCATTGCAACACGAATTTGAAAACATGAATGTAAAAAAAAAATTGAACAAAAGGTATTCAGGCAAAGATGAGGTAATATTTATTTAAGTGCATTTGGCATCAATCACAATCAAGTTACAAATAAAAGATATTTGCAACTTTCAGTAATGCAACAAACCACATCCCTGAAAAATATAGAACAACTTCTTTTAAACGAGTCATTTCTTTTTTACAACCATAATTAAATGCCAGCTAATAGTGGAAACTCTTAAACACCATAATATTAGTGTCTACTGCCAAGCTCACCCTTTTGCATTAAGCAAATTTCATATTATAAATGAGGGAGAAGTCAAGGTTTGAAATCAGTATTAAAGTATAATAGCAAAATGAAATACATGTAACACTTTTACACTTTACACACACACAAAAAAAACACCTGTAGACTACAGAACGGAACTAAACAACTTGACAACAAGCACACAAGCTGTATGCAAAGATTGTGACCTACTCGTCTCTTACATACTCATTTAAATACACATTGGTCCAGTTGCTTTGAATTATCTAACAAATCTTCAATGTCACACTGTGTCATTAAAAAAACACACATCTTACCAGAAAAAGGAATGGACAAGATGTATGGTTAAAAAAACACACCAGAAAGCAAAAGCGTAAGAACTACTGGACTAGTCACAATTATAATTACCGGTACACTAACAAACCACTAGAGGTACATGTATATCAAATCTGAGCAAAGCATATTAAACAATCTTAAGTTCTTAACTTGCATTAGAGTCAAATTCCTCCATATAACAAAACTTAAGAATTACAATTAAATGATGCTGTACACTGACTACTGAACACCACAGGGAACTTTAAAAGCAATCTTGCCTACTTCTACTGAATACTGTTTAAAAAAATACACATTGTACATGTAAAGTCTTCTACATTGAGAACCACAGCATCGGATTAGGCAATAAAAGTTCTACCTCTGCATCATAATCTACACATTGCAACAAATATTTCAAACCGCTGGAAGTCTTTGCTTATTTGTTTTGAGATATATCACTATAAAATAATCTTGCTTCAACGTTAAATATACCAATATGACACATAGATCGAGCATATTCATTACACAATCATAACAAATATTTCATGCCACTGGAAATCTTTGCACATTTGTCTTCAGAGATACCAAAATAAAATAATCTTGCACTGACGTAAGTATAAAACTCGTGACACGGATGAAGCATATTCATTACACATTACTTACAAACACATCAAACCGCTGGAAGTCTTTGCATATTTATGAGAATAGATAAACCAAAATACATGTAATCTTGCATAGACACCAGTAAGTATAAAACTTGTGACACACAGATCGAGCATATACATAATTAAGTATGAACTACAGAGGCAAAGAATTATGTTTGTACACTGTAGTACATTGCACTTTTTCAGTTTTCACACAGAAGAAATCTCTTTATAAATTACATAATACTGTACTGAGTTGCTGAGATTTTCTAGATACCGAAAACGTAAACAATACATGTTTTTTGGGTGAACAACATGTAACAAAAACAAAAGTATTTGGACCATCAATAACCACATTTTGTTATAACATGCTGTTACTACGTTGTACTTAAAGGCCCACTGATAAGGGTTAACTCGCCCAATGAGAAGATGAGAACTAGTCTTTAGATTCAGTCACATACTCACGAATATGACTGTTGCAGGGCCATAGTCTACAGACAATTAAAGATTTTGTGTAAATATTTAACACGAAATGTATGAAACAAAATAACATTTACTCATTATTATCTAGTGGAATTGTGTGTATTGTATTCCTGTATTAAACAAAACCAGCGGCATCATAGCAGGTTGTGCTACTACCGTTGTTGAAGCCCAAGTATAGTTTTGGTAAATGGTACAAAATGAAATTCTTTGTATGTAATTATGTTTGTTTAGATACACATATATGATAATATCAACACCCTGAAAATTGCTCACTCTGAAAATTTCCCATTTTTGAGAAAGTACTTAAAATGTAAATTATGTACTGTACATACCGCTAGATGATTTCCTTTAAACACATACCTGCCAACCTTTTGAAATGAAACATTTTACTGGCACAGATCAAAACATTTGTGTTTACTGATGGTAAAATTCTTACTGTCTCATAAAATTGTAAATTCACAGGGTAAAAGTATACTGTCCAAGTGTCCATTCTTCAAAACTTATTTTTGTATCGGGAAATCTTATTCTGTGGACTTGGATTATGAAAATCTTATTGAATGAGATAAAATCTTACAGGTTGGCAGGTATGTAAACACCATAAGTTGTCACTATGAACAATTCATTAGGTATAATGTCGTTTTCTGATGTCTTGGGTGACAGGATACTTAGTGACAGACTGACCAAAAATTTGTCTGATTGTCCAAAACTATACTTGGGCTTTAAAATGTAGATACACAAAGTGGATGGCAATAGCTCACTTGAGCTAAAAACCACACAGGTCTCGTCTGTCAGACAAAACTTTCATTACACTTTATGAAAGTGAGGGTTTCGAGCATTTTTGCTGAGAGATGAGATCTGTGTGGTCCCATAACCAGACCCCCCTGCTAAATACCCTTTCTACAGGGGCACTTGTGGCAGGCACTGGCAAGAGGTACAGACTCTTGCTAGGAGGTACAGACTGGGGTACTTGATGTTGGCTTCTCCCCCAGGTTTTCAAAACACTACAGGATCTTGCCCGCCGAGTTCGTTTGCCAAATAGTTATTTAGCTGGGCTCTCACGCACTCCTTCTCACCACTCCTTTTCCTCTTCCTTATCAGTCTGTACTTTGTAATCAGGTGTGGCACCTTTTGGGATGGCTCCTCATCACTACTTGATGCCGTTGCTCTCTCATCGGCTGCCATCTCCTGCTCTGGACGATATACCTCATCTAGTCATTCTGCCTCTGAAATCACCAACTCTGTGTAATAAAAAAAAAAGAAAAAAAGAAAACACACAACATTAATTATGAAACATTCCTCCTACCCCCAATCCCAAACACACATAATGACTTCATCACTTCAGGGCCTGGGGTAGACCAGTAATTGTTCTAACTGACCAGGCTACCCTAAATAAAGACTTGTGAATAAATAATAACAATAATGAATCTATGATTAATAGTGGTCAGTGTCATCAGGATAAATATATCTAATTGAAAACTTTTGGGGGGTGGGTGGGGCCCGGGGGGTCCAAAATATTGCAAGAATTAAATTAACAGACTATGTGCAATTTAAATTTCAAACCATGAAAACAGACTCATCTAAATTCTGAAAGATACCACATGTGGTATTGAAAAAAAACCCTCTTTACTGCCATACAGCAAGAATCAATGAAAAATGAATGATTAGTTAGATTACTCAGTTTTAAGACAATGCACTATGCAAACAAACTGGATTAGATAAAAGGAAATATGCATTCCATGATCCCCCTCAATATAAACTACAAAAATGCATTTTTGTACTGAGATCTAATGCACACAGAGTATTCTTCTGTGGCCTAATTTTAGCCGAAAAAATGTGCAGATTGGTTGATTTTGCCAATCATGTGGGCTACCTTGATTTGCTTCGTATAATTTTCACAATAAAACACACATAATTTCTTTCGTTTAACTTGCCTTTCAACACGTCCTTCAGGGAAGCCCTTGCTGTCTGGGTTTCCACGGCATCCCCCACATGGACATCTTCGTCGACCCAGTGAATCATATATTGTGGGTCGACTACAATGGCCATCAAGAAGATCTTATCGAAGAATGGCTCCTCTTGTGCACCTGCAGCTCCGGCCTCCTTCTTCGTTAGGCATCTAATGAAGATTCCTTGGAACCTCTTCTTGAGACCCTCGTGGAGGTTCCGCACGATGGTCTGGCAGTGCCTGGTGTCGTTGTGCCATCTTTATTGAACTTCCTCTTCATCATTTGGAACATTGATTCTACAGGCTGTGAATAATTGGTTGTAACTATTAACAGAATGTTTATGTGGTGTAAAGTGATTTCCAGAGCATCGGCAGAGAGATTTTCAGGTCGACCCTGTGGAAATCTAATCCAAAATGCGGCTCAGCTGCCATTTCCTATAATAACTGTCCTCAAACTGATGTAGTCCTACGATAAATAAAAAAATGAAATCGGTGTTCACATTCAGTTGTGCATGCATTTTTGAGAAGGTTTGAACACAATTTACAACAAGGAACCTGTGAGCATGTTGGTCTCTTTTGGGTATCAATACTTGGTGGTACATGTTAGATATGTCTCTACAAATTGCCACTTCATTTTCCCTGAATCTGAGAAGTACTCCACTCAGGCTGTTTCGTAAATCAGGGCCTTTCATCCAGTAATCATTTAATCGATGACCACAGAACGATCCTGACAAATTGAAAACTATTTGGACGGTGGTACTCCTTTTCTCTGGCCTTACAACAGCGTGGTGCGATATGTAATGAACCGGCCCTTCATACTTCTTGACGTCATCTGTTGTAAGCTTCTTAGCAAATCCCATTTCTTCCAGATGCTAAATTTGTTTATCATAGGCTTCTGCATTTGTGCAAGTCTTTTTTCCATTGACTCCAGTATTTTGTCTGCTTGACTTTTGTTATTTGGGAGATCACTGGGATCCCTCTGCCAAGGATAAGCTATCTCCCATTGCTTTCCTTTCTTTGTGCCTCTGCCCCATTCATGGAACAGTAACATTTATGACAGAAAAAACTCGGACATCCTCTTCATCATTTTCAACATTTATTTTACATGCTGTGAATAAATGGTTGTAACTATTAACAGAATGTCTATGTAGTGTAAAGCGATTTTCCAGAGCATTGGCAGACAGTTTTTCATATCAACCCTGTGGAAATCTAATTCAAAACGCGACTCAACTGCCATCCCTGATTGTAAATGCCCCCAAATGATGTAGTCCTATGATTAAAAAAAAAAATGAAATCGGTGTTCGCATTTGGTTGTACATGGATTTTGCAGAAGTTTTGGACACAAGTTGCAATACATGTAACTGTCAGAACTTTGAAACAAACAATGATCAAATTCATTGTCTGAAAACAAATCTTGAAAGTAATCTGATGCTAGTTTGATGTGGATGGGTGATCTGCCAGTGATCGTTTCCTGTTTTGGCCTCCCACCCACTGCTGTCTTCTCATACATTGCACACACTTTACAAAATCCTACCTATTTGTGAGCTGTCCAATCAGATATGTTGCCCCCCCCCCCCTTTGACCCAGTTTACCTCTTCTTACTGCATTTAACATTTAACATTTAACATTTTACAAGAACATTCATGGCAAAAATATTGTGGATTTGTATCCTCTTCTTCATGTTCGACATGAATGGAACATTGTATGAATAAGCTCTTGTCCTTAACAATAGAATATTTTTGTTATGTCAGGTGATATCCACAGCATCGGCAGAGAGTATTCAGGTCAACCCTGTGGAAATCTAATCCAAAATGTGGCTCAGCCGCCATAGTTGGTCGGCCAGTAGTTGTTTCTTTTTTGGCTTCCCCCCTACCGCTATCTTTTCATACGCTGAATAAGCTTTACACTTTCCTGTCCACTTGTGTGCGGTCCAGTCATGCATGTTGCCCCCCTGGCCCCGTTTCCCTCTTAAACTATTTGACATTGTACAGTAGCATTTGTGGCAAAACTCTAAGTGAACATCCTTAGCTGGCTATGTAAACATGGTTCTTCTTTCCATCTTCGTCAGTTTCACATTTATGTACTGTGGAAACTAACATGTTACTTTTACAAACAAAAAAT